>ONZH01023499.1:0-22753 GCA_900303285.1 Rhinella marina | reverse complement strand
ATTAAACAGATTCAAATGTGTGAATGTCCCCTGATTCTAAATATGCTATTTACTTATTTGCCACTGGCCACGTTTTTAAGAAAAATAAATGTTTATAATATGTAAATTAGCCTCCTAGGAGTAGGGGGCGGTACCCCTGCACCTAGAGGCTCTGTTTCCCCAGCCTTCCTTGCTTGATTGACAGGGCCAGGCAGCTCGCTCCATCTGCTGCCGGCCCTCTCCGATCCTAATCCTGCGCGTGCGTCCTTCGTTCGGTGCAGGCGCAGTGAGTATAGCAGGCTCCGGCTTCCTCACTGCGCCTGCGCCGAGTTCTCTTCCGGGTGTACTCTGACGTAGTCGGCGCAGGTGCAGGATTAGGATCGGAGAGGGCCGGCAGCAGATGGAGCGAGCTGCCTGTCCCTCTCAATCAAGCAAGGAAGGCGTGGGGAAACGGAATCCCTAGGTGCAGGGGTACCACCCCCTACTCTTAGGAGGCTAATTTACATATTACAAGAGTTTATTTTTCTTAAAAACGTGGCCAGTGGCAAATAAGTAAATGGCATATTTAGAATCAGGGGACATTTACACATTTGAAATGTCCGCCTGTTTTAATATGCTAAAACCTGGTACCAGAAACCAGAAACCCCAGTTAAATGAGCGAGTCTTTATCGAACCTCTCAGCTTTTAGATGAGCGAATCGATATCGTCGTTACTCTATATTCGTTGATTCGTATCGCAACTCTAAGATGGCGACACAGCGAATGGAGGCATGGTTTTGAGGAGAAGAAACCGGAACGAGATCTACGTCGCTCAATATGTCCGTCAGCCTAAGAAATGGCGGCGAGGATTCGCTAGGCCCTTCGGCAAAGTTCAATGGTCCCCGAGGCTGTCGCTGACCCTCTGGAATACTTTGTGCAGGTTTTTTGACCCTAACTGGAGTGCTAGGGGTGCCGTTTGGTTCAGTGTGGAACAGGGAGTAAGGTTTTATTGGCGATGAGGAGACGGCGGAAATTATATATGTAAACGGCATATCTTCCGCCCGTCCGCCACAATCTCAACGCAAGGGATTACGTGGAGTATACCCCATTACTGGCTATGAACTCCTTTTGCAGCGCTTCCGTAGTGAAGGCTCGGTGTTCCATGAGACCACTCTGCGATGTGAGGCTAAATTTCAGCTGATGATACCAGATTTGTCACCGCCGCTGATCCTTCATGTGGGACAGATGACAGCCAACAGTTTTGTGTACCAGCCATCGGTGGTACAATACCAACTGCCATGGCAGGTGCAGGCCGCACAGTCCGCCACTCGCGGAAGACCGTTACCAGAGCTCTTACAGCAGGAGATTCTGTCACCTTGCATGCCGGCGGGAGGATCTGGCCACTACAAGGTAATGGGCAAGGCCCAAGTTGCCATGGCCCTTGCCAGTGTGACCGCCTGGTCACTACCAAGACCATCCCTGAGAGGTCGTGGGGGTCTGCTGCCGCAGCCAGTGTCGCTTTCATGAGGCAGGAGCGCCCTCTCATGTCTTTTAGCTGCAGCAGCAGTGAAGAGGACCTGCTGGCCCTTAAAGGGAACCTGTCATCTCCGAAACACACCCTGAACTAGAGTAAGCGGTGTATAGTGTAAGTGATGCTGAATCCGAATATGAAAGTTTTATCTTCATACTCACTTCCATTCTGACGCTGTGCTCCCACAAACCTGCAGTAAAATGCACTCAGTGGACTCCGGTGCTCACTCACATAATGGAGACGACTCAAAGAAGGGTCCAGTGAGTGCATTCCTCATCCAGATGGACATGGATTGTCAGGACTCCCCCCATAAAAAAAAAGTTTTAACCAAGTTGCGCAGACGTGCGCCTCATCCCTTTTTTCCCCCTTTTCAAGTTTAACCCCTTCACCCCCGGAGCTTTTTTCGGTTCTGCATTTTCGTTTTGCGCTCCCTGCCTTCAAACAGCCATAACGCTTTTATTTTTCTGTTCACATAGCTGTATGAGGGCTTGTTTTTTGCGGGACAAGTTGTACTTTCCAACGCCACCATTTAATATTGCATACGGTGTAGTGGGAAGCGGGAAAAAATTCCAAACCGGGTGAAATTGCAAAGAAAACGCTATTCCGCTACAGTTCTACGGGTTTCTTATTTACAGCGTTCGATGTGCATTAAAACTGATCCGTTACTTTAATTCTACTGTTCAGTACGAATCCGGCAATACCTAATATGTATAGTTTTTCCTGCGTTTTCATAGTGATAAAATAATTAGAAAGTTGCCCTTTTTTTTTTTTTTCCTTGTCAAATCTTGACCCCTATAACTTTTTGGTATTTATGTGTACAGAGCTGTATAGGGGCTCATTTTTTGCGGGACGATCTGAAGTTTTTATTGATACCATTCTGGGGTGTGTATGACTTTTTGATCACTTTTTATTTAATTTTTTTAGAAAAAAAAGCGACAAAAAACGGCAAATCGCCATTTGGACGCTTTTTTCCGCCACACAATTCGCCGTATTGGAATTTTTTTTTATATTTTAAAAGTACGGGCGTTTTCGGTCACGGTGATACCCATGATGTCTATATTTATTGTTATTTATGTATTTATTTTTTACTTATACGGAAAGGGGGGTGATTTGAACTTTTACATCTTTTTATTTTTTATATATTTTTAACATTTTTTTTTAATTTTTTTTTACTATTAGAAAGCTCAAATATGGGCTTATATATTGTGGCTTTTTTTTTTCTTTATGAGCAATTATGGATTCTATAGACTCAGAAATCCATGAGTTGCTCATTTCTTATCCTGGCCTGCCATCTAGTGGCCAGAATAAGAATTGCACTTTGAAAACTGTAATCCTCACCAGCGAGGATTACAGTTTTCATATGGTGTACAGACACCCCGATTGGCCACACGGGGTGTCTGTACACCACCCGGAAGCGAATGCTTCCGGGTTGAAACGCAACTAGATGCAGTGATCACGTGTGATCACGGCATCTAATCAAGCAGGAAGACGCCGCCGATGGTGGTAAGTAGCGGCAAGTCTCTGAAACAGCAGAGACTTGCCGGCCATGACGCCCGCCGCACCCGCGAGCGGGCGCCATGTGCCCGCATCGCCCCAGCGCCGTACATGTACGGCGCTGGGCGTGAAGGGGTTAAAGAGGGTTTTTTAAGGAACCTTTGCTGCTATTTTTTTTTACCCATTTGGATTACAATTTTACATATGTGGATTACAAATTACAACTGAGTTTGGGACTCCGTTCCAGTTGTATGACAAGCGTCAGAAGAAAAGAGACTTAAACGTGTCCGTGAGCAGACTAGGTAGGTGATATTTAAAATGTTTACATTATACCTATAATAATGTATTTGCACTGGATTGTTTGCACTAATGTTTTTACCTTTCAGCAACGTTTCCAAGTATATTGCCCATTGTGTGTATTTCTTTACAGGTAACGCAATGTGTCCTCATATTCACTGTATTGTATGGTGGATGGTTGTACTATGCACTTAGCTGGATAGACAGCACCTTACTTGTTCTACCTCAAATATACATACTGCCTCTGAGGACGATTTCAGATCTGACCATTTGCGCTGGATCTGGCCCGGGGTCCGCAAGGTGTCGAAACGATGGCGCAAGCCTCGGATCACCTGCTGGATCACCTCCTTTTTATGCTGGTTCGGGTGGCGGTGTGTGCCATCGTAAATCGTAATCCTGGCGGTCCATCAGCCGGACTATGTGTTTCAGCTGTGCAGCAGAGCTAAATAATGAGGATTGTCTGGATGCCATTTTCGAATATTCGCTCTGCCTCTGAGGAGTGCACGCCGAGGCCTCTCGTACGTGCCTGCGTATTACGTAATTGCGTAGACAATAGTATACTGAGGATTCGTAAGCCATTTGTATGCTCATGCGTACGTCTTCTAAGAAGTTGTGTATATTTTTTAAATGTAAGTTCGTTATTAGTGCGCGAATGTTCGCTAATAGCACATAATAATGTAGATTTTGTACGCAAATACAACAAATCTATTCGTCGAATATACGAATCTTAGGAAAACTTCGGTGAATGTTCGGCTAATAATTTTTGGAATGATTCGCTCATCTCTACTCTCAGTAGTTTACAGATAAGGTTTATTAGATGACCGGCACAAAGTGAAAGTGAAAATACCAGTCACACAGCTAGAAAAACAGTCAACCCTTTGTGACAGAACAGCTCAATATTTTTAATAAAGGTCAATTGAAAATGCGATTTTTAGACAAAAATAAGTTGAATGCTATTATAAAAACAAATTGCCTCCAGAGGTGTACACAGCTTTTGAGCCCATACTACATTGGACATTTATATCCACAAGAGCTTGCTAGTGCCAACCTATTGCCATCCAACCAGACACCATACCTCTTCATCTGGTGCCAGGAAAACTGCACTTTGTACTTCATACTGCTGGAGGTGCCACAAGTTTTACCTTGCAGATATACGTTTACTTCTGGCCTGATTCTTCACACTAGCCTCTCACTGCACTGAACCCCAGGAAGCGAAGGCCTGAGGGAGTACAGCATGCCACATCTCATTAAGACCACTACCACTCCCATCCTCCTACCAGATGTGGTCATCAAGACCACTACCACAGCCGGATGTAAATACCGCCTGGGTGGCAACCCTAGCTATGCCCCATAACGTTACATGATCATCATCATAGGTCCTTCTGTCGCCACTTATTCTACTATCTCCACCTCTAAGCTCTGTCCCCTAATGATGACTTATCTGATCTATATATATATATATACACACAGTACAGGCCAAAAGTTTGGACACACCTTCTCATTCAAAGAGTTTTCTGTATTTTCATGACTATGAAAATTGTAGATTCACACTGAAGGCATCAAAACTATGAATTAACATATGTGGAATTATATACTTAACAAAAAAGTGTGAAACAACTGAAAATATGTCTTATATTCTAGGTTCAAAGTAGCCACCTTTTGCTTTGATTACGGCTTTGCACACTCTTGGCATTCTCTTGATGAGCTTCAAGAGGTAGTCACCTGAAATGGTTTTCACTTCACAGGTGTGCCCTGTCAGGTTTAATAAGTGGGATTTCTTGCCTTATAAATGGGGTTGGGACCATGAGTTGTGTTGGGCAGAAGTCAGGAGGATACACAGCTGATAGTCCTACTGAATAGACTGTTAGAATTTGTATTATGGCAAGAAAAAAGCAGCTAAGTAAAGAAAAACGAGTGGCCATCATTACTTTAAGAAATGAAGGTCAGTCAGTCCGAAAAATTGGGAAAACTTTGAAAGTGTCCCCAAGTGCAGTTGCAAAAACCATCAAGCGCTACAAAGAAACTGGCTGACATGAGGACCGCCCAAGGAAAGGAAGACCAAGAGTCACCTCTGCTGTGGAGGATAAGTTCATCCGAGTCACCAGCCTCAGAAATCGCAGGTTAACAGCAGCTCAGATTAGAGACCAGGTCAATGCCACACAGAGTTCTAGCAGCAGACACATCTCTACAACAACTGTTAAGAGGAGACTGTGTGCAGCAGGCCTTCATGGTAAAATAGCTGCTAGGAAACCACTGCTAAGGACAGGCAACAAGCAGAAGAGACTTGTTTGGGCTAAAAAAACACAAGGAATGGACATTAGACCAGTCGAAATCTGTGCTTTGGTCTGATGAGTCCAAATTTGAGATCTTTGGTTCCAACCACCGTGTCTTTGTGCAACGCAGAAAAGGTGAACGGATGGACTCTACATGCCTGGTTCCCACCGTGAAGCATGGAGGAGGAGGTGTGATGGTGTGGGGGTGCTTTGCTGGTGACACTGTTGGGGATTTATACTGAACCAGCATGGCTACCACAGCATCTTGCAGCGGCATGCTATTCCATCCGGTTTGCGTTTAGTTGGACCATCATTTATTTATTTAACAGGACAATGACCCCAAACACACCTCCAGGCTGTATAAGGGCTATTTGACCAAGAAGGAGAGTGATGGGGTGCTACGCCAGATGATCTGGCCTCCACAGTCACCAGACCTGAACCCAATCGAGATGGTTTGGGGTAAGCTGGGCTGCAGAGTGAAGGCAAAAGGGCCAACAAGTGCTAAGCATCTCTGGGAACTCCTTCAAGACTGTTGGAATACCATTTCAGGTGACTACCTCTTGAAGCTCATGAAGAGAATGCCAAGAGTGCGCAAAGCAGTAATCAAAGCAAAAGGTGGCTACTTTGAAGAACCTAGAATATAAGACATATTTTCAGTTGTTTCACACTTTTTTGTTAAGTATATAATTCCACATGTGTTAATTCATAGTTTTGATGCCTTCAGTGTGAATCTACAATTTTCATAGTCATGAAAATACAGAAAACTCTTTGAATGAGAAGGTGTGTCCAAACTTTTGGTCTGTACTGTATGTATATATATTGCTGTAAACTTCTGTATAGATCAGGCAGACTCTGTAGATTCTATTGAACGCCCCCTGTTGGCTACTATGTATACTATGTCAGTCTGCAGTTGTTGTGGAGCTCCCTCTGCTGGTGGTTCTGTATACAGTAGGTGTCATTATTGTAAAGCTTCTCTGATGCTGGATTTTATAAAGGTGGACGGGAGGTTCATGGACCTGAACATGTGAATACACACGGACATGTGCACGCCAGCAGAGTACAATATATATCTGCATCACGTGGATCCTGTAGGGGCAGTGAATGCTGAGTAATTAGCTCACTGAACTGGGATCATCCTATGCAGAAAACTTTTGCTTTTCTGATTTTTTTGCAATTAATATGGTGAATGTGCAGTATTTAGTTCAAAGTGAGAACATCCACATCAAAGAAATGTTAATACTTCTCCTCTCCTTTTGTCTTCTTTAATGAAGTGGATGTAGTTAGAAACTGTCATCACCAAGGTTACACCGTCCCTAGTGACTGCTCTGAATGGAGGGGAAGGATTATCTTCTACTGCCTCCTTGAGACACCGTGGCTTGTACATGTCAAACTTCCATGAAGATGAAGCCAAAGAGCAACAAAAGCAGGGGCTGGCTATAAATATGGTTTAAAGTGTAACTCCAACTTTCAAGATAATTTTGTTTTAAGATTCAGCATTCCTTGAGGATGGTAAATCGTTATAGTGTTCAGAGCTCTGAATTCTTATACAGAGATCTAAATCTTCGGTATGCTCACAGAGCTGCATGATAAATTCTATCTGCTGGAAGCCACCACTAGGGGGAGCTAGCTGAAGAAAGAATTAGTATTCAGTTCAATGAGAGCTGTATAAATCTGTATGCAGTGAGCTCCTCCTAGAGGTGACTGTAGCTCTATGGCTATATGAAGTAGAGCAGGGGATTTGAAGCTGTGTAACGGAGGAACGGAGCACCGACCCAAATAAAGATGGAAGATGAAAGATGAAAAAACAGTATGTCAGAAACTTACCTATCCATGTTCCTGTACGTGTCTGTTCAAGGAGGGTTAACATGCTGACCATGCAAACCTTGGCAGGTCATCCTATCAGTGAGTCTGGGCACCGGGCCAATCACTGGCTCGGCATCTGATAAGTGTATGTACACCTTTGGGGGCATTTTTTTAAATGATTGCGTTGTACTAATTTTGAGCTAAAAAATAATTTTTTAAATTGGTCTTTATTAAAAATATGGAGTCCTTTTCTCTGTATGTAGCTGAGATACTCTAAAAGCAGCCTTTGGATTTTCTGTCTTTTCCGTCAGACCAGGAGCTGACAGGCTCCTTATCTCTGCTCCCTGACCTCCTAAACACTTATTATAGCTCAGTCCCTATCTTACTGGTAATAATGTGGCTTAAAGGGAACCTGTCATTTCCGAAACACCCCCTGAACTAGAGTAAGCGGTGTATGGTGTAAGTGATGCTGAATCTGAATATGTAAGTTTTATCTTTATACTCACTTCCATTCTGACGCTGTGCTCCCACAAACCTGCAGTAAAATGCACTGAGAGGACTCTTCTTTGAGTCCTCTCCATTATGTGAGTGAGCACTGGAGTCCAGTGAATGTATTTTACTGCTGGTTTGTGGGAGCACAGCGTCAGAATGGAAGTGAGTATGAAGATAAAACTTACATATTCGGATTCAGCATCACTTACACTATACACCGCTTAATCTAGTTCAGGGGGGGTTTTGGAGATGACAAGTTCCCTTTAAATAAGTGTTTATGACCTCTCAGTAGGTTAGAGATAGGGTTAATTAGATGACCGGCACAAAGTGAAAGTACCAGTCACACAGCTAGAAAAACAGTTAACCCTTTGTGACAGAATGGCTTAATATTTTTTTTAATAAAGGCCAATTGCAAAAAATAATTTTTTTGCCAAAAATGAGTAAAATGCAATAATAAAAAAAATTGCCTCCAATGGTGTACATAGCCTTTATGTCAGACACTTACTGCTTGTCAGTGCCTGTGATTTTTGTTTTCCTAACTCCTGTTAGTTCTCGGTACTCAGAACTGAGTTGAATTTCTGTTGGACATTCCTGCCTTGGTTTCAGGATTTACTGCTTGTCTGTTAGACGTCTATTGATTCCCCTGGCTTTGAGTCTTCAGATTGCTTCTGGGTTAACCCCTTGTCTTCTGTTTGGCTTTTACTGACTGTGCTGGCTTTGCCTCTGGCTTGTTTTACTCTCTTGGAGAAACCCTAACGATGTCTGGTAAGGTATTGCTCTCCATGTGCAGGAATTGCTCCCTTGGTTTGATATGCCCAACAGCATATGGGGTCTGAGCAATTTTCTGCCATTTTAGACCACGTTTTTTTCTGTGATTGTAAGGTAGAAGTATACCCTTATTACAGGTGTCCAGCGAACATAAAGGGATTTCTATGTAATTCATTGGTCCCCCACACCGCTCCTCTCTGCTGGCTGATGGATGGGGTCCCTGCAGAGAAACCCCTATTGAACTATATATAGCACATACATCTTATAATGTGCACACAGTACATCACCCATCTCTGCTAAAGAAGGTGCTACAGATGACATCGAATCCAAAGCTTTTGACCCCTCACAATCTTAAAATTTGTTGTCTATCAGTCACTGTACAGCACATGTAAGAAGCTGCTATCTTGTCACTGCTTAGAGGTATTATTTGAACACTGTATGGCGGCATTTACTTGGTGGAGGTTGCAATTTCTAGCATAGTTATTTAGGTAACTGTTTATGGCAAATGAGTAGCATCATACTGTATGCCCTTAGATTTGGGCACTATATGATAGAAATTACTTGTTACTGTATGGCCATACACTATATGGAGGGAAACGGACTGGACATGATCCAATATAGGGTTGGCTATGGCCGGGCACCTGCAGCAACCTTTTCCTATTAAATGCAGAAGGTCATGAATACTTGCTGAACTGGTGGCGGCGAGGCTCACTGCTTGCAGATATCTGATATTACTTGGACACTTTCCTTTCAAAATGCTGTAAAAAAGATTCATTTTGGAGCAATTCCAGTGATAACATTTATCGCTATACTCACTCTCATCCACTAGATGGCAGTGTTGGACAAAGCACCTCGCTGAACCTCCGCTTGGCAAAGGATGGGACTTTGGAATAGTCGATATGCTGAATTAAGTCCTTCACTTCAAATCACAGCAAATCCAGACAATGCCAAACTTGATGCATAAAACACAGCTTTATTTACAGGGAAATGGCGTGCCCCGCCGCTGACCCTTTATCACCAGCCGCTTGCTGTACTACTCTGATAAATATAATGGTAAAATCAAGTTTAATTTAAAAAAAACAACACAAGTGTGGAAGGAGCGGGCACACCGGGCAGCTCTGCCAGTCTTCCTCTTGGGAGGAGATCAAATGTTACTTTTGTGATTTACTAGTAAAATCAGACAAAAATACAGTGTGGTTGTAGCATCCACCAGCAGATAGAGCTGCAGCAATATAGTGACATGTATGCAGTGCTTTGAAAAAGTATTCATACCCTTTCACTTTTCAACATTTTTTCATGTTGCACACACAAACATAAATGTATTTTATGTGATCAACACCAAATAGCAAGTATGTGTGAAGTGAAAAGAAAATGATACATGGTTTTCAACATTTTTAATAAAAATCTGGAAAGTGTGCATTTTATTCAGCCCCCTGTACTCTGATACTCCTAAATAAAATTCAGTGTGACCAATTGCCTTCACAAGTCACCTACTTAGTAAATAGAGTCCACCTGTGTGTAATGTATTCTCAGTGTAACTACAGCTGTTCTGTGAAGGCCTCAGAGGTTTGTTAGAGAACATTAGTGATCACGCATCATGAAAACCAAGGAACACACCAGACAGGTCAGGGATAAAGTTGTGGAGAAGTGTAAAGCAGGGTTAGGTTATAAAAAAATATCAATCAAATCCATATATCGTCACGTGTATAGAAAAATAAAATACCTTTATTGTGAGTCCTTAGACTGGTAGACAAAATATATGTGTGTAAAAAAGAGATAATATTACAGGACCAAGCAGGGTGGATAATCAGTAAATGTGGTGATGGCCACAAAAAGAAACGAGCTATCCCTGTGTAGCCGCCCTCCGTACTAGGCTCAGCCCAGGGGTATCTCTTGGTGGTAGGGATCCCCTGTCCCCGTACCTAAATGCCTAAGTATGGCCCTGTAATCGCCCTACAAAAGACAGGATAATAAGATGGAAAGAAAAACTGGGTAAATTCCACCGATGAGTAGAAGGTGGATACCCAAATAAATGGAGACCCCGACGCGTTTCTCCAAACAATGGTTCATCAGGGGGTATTGATATAACAAATATTGAGTAGGGATAATATAAATGGTACTTAGCCCCAGAGAATGCACCAGGATGTCAGCAACGATATGGCCGAATTGAAACAGCCAAGCACAGGACAGGGGCACATCGAGGTGTCTGCATAATATCCCAAGCTCTGAGCATCTCACCGAGCACTGTTGGATCCACTATCCGTAAATGGAAGGAGTATGGCGCAACTGCAAACCTACCAAGACATGGTCATCCACCTACATAGACAGCCCAGACAAGGACACTAATTAGAGAAGCAGCCAAGAGGCCCGTGGTCACTTTGGAGGAGCTGCAGAGATCCACAGCTCAGGAGGGAGAATCTGTCCACAGGACAACTATTAGTTGTGTACTCCACAAATCTGACCTTTATGGAGAAATGGTAAGAAGAAAGACATTTTTGAAAGCAAGACTTAAGAAGTCCTGTATTCAGTTTGCCACAAGCCATGTAGGGGACACAGCAGACATGTGGAAGAAGGTGCTCTGCTCAGATTAACTTGTTGGCCTTAAGTGCAATGCGCTATGTGTGGCGAAAAACTTACACAGCTCATCACCCTGAACACACCATCCCCACTGTGAAACGTGGTGGTGGCAGCATCATGCTGTGGAGATGCTTTTCTTCAGCAGGGTCAGGGAAGCTGATCAGAGTTGATGAGTGGAAGATGGATGAAGTTAAAGGGGTTGTCTCACCTCAGACATTGGGGGAATATCGCTAGTATGGGTCCCACCCCTGGGACCTGCACCTATCTTTAGAATGGAGCCCGCCAAGTGAGGGAAGGCGCACTGCTATTGCGTGTCCACCCTCCATTTATTCCTATGGGAGCGCCAAAATAAGCTGAGCAGCGTGCTCTGCCATTTTCAGCAGTCCCATTAAGAAAAACAGGAAGTACATTGTGCAAACATAGCCACTGCTACATTCACTTCTATGGGGCTCACGGAAATAGTTGAGCCAGTCCTTATCTATTTTTGGAGCTGGTCGTAGGCCACTTGACACATGTCATGTGACACATGAATGCCTTCTCAAACAGCTGATCAGCAGGGGTCCCAGGTGTTTGACCCCACCAATCAGATCCTGAGGGTTGGGCATCACTATAAAAATCTCAGAAAACCCCTTTAACTGCTTTTGGTGCCCACGTCTGAGATGGACTGTCTAGTTAATTTAGGGCTGTACCCTGCAGCAGGGAACTGCAGAAAGAATGTTGAGTGATTGCATACCCAAAGTCAATCTGTAATGATTGCATTAAAGAAGAACTCCCGCAAAAAATGTTATTCCATGTCCTACTAGAAATGTACATGATGTTATCTGTAGTGAATGTCATTTTCTCACCAATGTCTGTATTTTTGACTTATATCATCCTGAAGTTCTTATCTGTGACTAGAAATTAGACCCACCAACTCACACAGAGACTTGTATGTGGACAGGAAGTCTAATTCTCTATGCATTCCTATGGGAGCCTCACTTTCAGTCTCATAGGGATGAATAGAGCAGTAACTGGCTTCCTGTCCTGGGTCAGTTGGAGGTCAGGGAGTTGGTCACATGACCCAGCTACAATAAGAAGAAAGTGGATAACTCTCAATTAGAGTTCCTGATAAGAAGATTGCATTCACTACAGATTATATCATACACCTTTCTAACAGGTCAGAGAATAATTTTTTTTGCGGGAGTTCTTCTTTAAGATTGAATGAGAGTATCTAAAGAGAGGCTCAGGGAGTACTCCACCTCCTATTTACAGCATTTGGGAAAATTTTACTCTGTGCAGAACCTGAGAACTGCGCCTGCATTTATACTGTAACTTCCATCATCTTCTCAGTAAAGACAGACCTGGTCATTGACTCCTCCATCCATCGTTGGCCCCCTACACTCTCCTACCTTGTACTCTGCTATTCATCCACCTAACATTAAGGGTACCCCAGCCACCACCAAGCAGGAGCCCCCAAAAATCCAGGATGTGCCCAGAGGGAACAAAGAGTGCACCCTCTACTCATTCCACGTGCAGCCCAGGGAGCCCTAGAGAGAGGGATTAGCCACCATCAAGGACTACAACCACCCTTATTGCCACCACCACTCCCATCTTTTCCAACAACATTCCGCTACCATGCCTACCCCTGAGGTCCACCATGTTGCACAAGTAAAACAGAGAAATGCAAGGGTCACAAGGTGGTTTCTCACATTACGAAATTTTAAATTTTCGATTGAACTCAGTTCTGCAAAACTGCAATGGAATAGTTCTGAAAACAGTGCTTGATGGATAAAAGTGACGACTCCACAAGTTTGAAGGAAGGGTATGTGAGACAAACAGAAATAGTTAGAAATCCCGCATTGAATCTGTCCGCTTGCATAGGTTAACAGGTAGTTGTACTGATAGAAGGAGAAGGAGCCAGCGGTCTCTGGAGTACTGGTGCCAAGCATAAACGACTGCTTTCATGAGCAGCTTCTCTGGAACGTTCTCTGAATCACAGATCAATGCGGGTGGCTAAGGCTGGTTTCATAGTAGCACTAGTGACCTGGCAGGCTGTTCCGATAGGGAATCTCCTGCTGGATCGCTCTGTATTGCGGCATTGCTGGAAGCTTGTAAGTCTGAGTCTGACCGAATTAACTTTAATGGGAACCAGTGGAGATCTGGCCACATTCCGGCAAATATGCCGGAATACAAAGAGCTCCAGCAGGCTGTTCCCTGCCGGGACTCTGGTGTTAGTATGAAACTAGCCTAAGAATATCAAGGGCTCCAATGTGGATGGTATTTTGCAACCTGCCCTGGTGTAGACATAGTAGAAAGGAGGCAGCTGAAGAAGGCCTCAGTGGTTCTTCAAAGTCTCCAGGAACTCCTGCAAGTTATTATTATTTATTTGAAAGTGGCTGCAGTACTGCTTTGTTAGGGCGTTTAAGTGGGTGGACATGTCATGCATAACGTCCGGTAGATGATCATAGTGGTCACACTGAATGAATTTGTTGAGGGAATTTAGACAAACCCATTTGAGGTGGGCCAACTGTATCCATAGTCTGAGCTTACTGTTATGAATAGTGGAGGTGGACGCGCTGTGCTAAACCTTAGGTCATTGTCCAGGTGGTCCAGTGGGATTCACCCATTACCCATATACAGGAATGTGGACTTCACTGCAGGGAACCAACCAGGCTGCTACCTCCTTGAGTAGTACCAATGCAGTTGGCAGCTAACCCACAGGGGTCAGAGACACTGCTGCGAAGCACCAAGGATCAGGTGACACTCAGGTGAAGTCAGGAAACAGGCCTAGGTCAAGGCAGGCAGAGTTTGTGTCCGTCTGAGAAACTAATCTGAGATCAGGCAGGTAGAGTTCATGCGTATCCAGGAAATTAATTCAAGGTCAGGGCAGGCAGTGGAGTATCAGAGTCGGTAAACAGGCAGAAGTTTGGTACATGGCAGAAACCTTCAGACAATTGTTGGTGAGGAATTCTTCTTTCCCCATAACTGTCGGCGTGGAGTAAATGCACCTTAATGTAGCAAAAGCAGTGTCTTATAGGAAAAGATTTAGAGATTTAGTTAGATTATCAGTAGATTGCTTTAATTAGTTAATAGAGAGGGTTTAGGAAAGAAAAGTCATTTAGTATACTGTGTGTTGCTCTGCACCAGTATCTCTAACCCAGGTGGGTCAGCTGTTAATTATACAGAGACTACTCCAGGAGGTAGCGGCCTGGTGGTTGTTCTGCACTGAAAACTAGATCCCAGTACAGGGGTTATAGGGTGCCAGGATAACATCCCTATGAGTAGCCTAAAGTCAAATTGACATAGTGGTTCCACACCTACAGTGTCATGTACCGTGTGGTTATCGTGACACGTGTTTATGGTTGCTCATGTTTGTGCCCTGGTATACTGGATGTGGTTATGCTGGTTGCCAGGCGCAACGTGTAAATTGGTGGTGTCACGGTCTCGGTTGTTCTCCGTGACACGGCTTCCATGTTGCTCATGTTTGTGTCCTGGCATTCTGGCTGCGGTAGTATGCCGTGGTTGCTAGTTGCCAGGGGCAACGTGTAGTTTTGGTTGCTGGTATGTTCCCTTCTTATTGTATACTTCCCTCCTTCCCTGTCTAGTTCTCATGGGGTTAACATATTGACCTGGGTGTGGTCACTAGGTGCTTTTATTCTGTTGTTGCTAGCCTGGTGGGTTAGTTGTGCTCCAGCCTTCGTTGGTGCTGGATCTATGCACCTTTCCTGGGATTCCATCTGCCCAGTCCTTGTGGCCACCTATATGTCATCGACATATTCTCACCCTAACCTTTTCCCTCCTAACATTACGTGTATCACTACAGAACATACAGGGTAAGGCTACATTCACATTGTTTTTGCGGCCTCCGATCTGCATATTTTGCGGCTCAGATGCGGACCCATTCACTTCAATGAACACTGTGTGCTGTCCGCATCTGTATGTCCATTCCTATTTTTGTCCATTTTGCGGACAAGGATAGGCATCGTTACAGTGGATCTGCAAAAAAAACATCCAGTATAATACAGCGCCCAACCTCTTACATCCAGTATAATACAGCGCCCCATACCTCTTACATCCAGTATAATACAGCGCCCCATACCTCTTACATCCAGTATAATACAGCGCCTCATACCTCTTACATCCAGTATAATACAGCGCCCCATACCTCTTACATCCAGTATAATACAGCGCCCCATACCTCTTACATCCAGTATAATACAGCGCCCCATACCTCTTACATCCAGTATAATACAGCGCCTCATACCTCTTACATCCAGTATAATACAGCGCCCCATACCTCTTACATCCAGTATAATACAGCGCCCCATACCTCTTACATCCAGTATAATACAGCGCCCCATACCTCTTACATCCAGTATAATACAGCGCCCCATACCTCTTACATCCAGTATAATTACAGCGCCCCATACCTCTTACATCCAGTATAATACAGCGCCCCATACCTCTTACATCCAGTATAATACAGCGCCCCATACCTCTTACATCCAGTATAATACAGCGCCCATTACCTCTTACATCCAGTATAATACAGCGCCCCATACCTCTTACATCCAGTATAATACAGCGCCCCATACCTCTTACATCCAGTATAATACAGCGCCCCATACCTCTTACATCCAGTATAATACAGCGCCCCATACCTCTTACATCCAGTATAATACAGCGCCCCATACCTCTTACATCCAGTATAATACAGCGCCCCATACCTCTTACATCCAGTATAATACAGCGCCTCATACCTCTTACATCCAGTATAATACAGCGCCCATACTCTTACATCCAGTATAATACAGCGCCCCATACCTCTTACATCCAGTATAATACAGCGCCCCATACCTCTTACATCCAGTATAATACAGCGCCCATACCTCTTACATCCAGTATAATACAGCGCCCCCATACCTCTTACATCCAGTATAATACAGCGCCCCATACCTCTTACATCCAGTATAATACAGCGCCTCATACCTCTTACATCCAGTATAATACAGCGCCCCATACTCTTTACATCCAGTATAATTTGACAGCGGCCCCATACCTCTTACATCCAGTATAATACAGCGCCTCATAACCTCTTACATCCAGTATAATACAGCGCCTCATACCTTTACATCCAGTATAATACAGCGCCCCATACCTCTTACATCAGTATAATACAGCGCCCCCATACCTCTTACATCCAGTATAATACAGCGCCCCATACCTCTTACATCCGGTATAATACAGCGCCCATACCTCTTACATCCAGTATAATACAGCGCCTCATACCTCTTACATCCAGTATAATACAGTGCCTCATACCTCTTACATCCATATATACAGCGCCCCATACCTCTTACATCCAGTATAATACAGCGCCTCATACCTCTTACATCCAGTATAATACAGCGCCCCATACCTCTTACATCCAGTATAAATACAGCGCCCCATACCTCTTACATCCAGTATAATACAGCCGCCCCCATACCTCTTACATCCAGTATAATACAGCGCCTCATACCTCTTACATCCAGTATAATACAGCGCCTCATACCTCTTACATCCAGTATAATACAGCGCCCCATACCTCTTACATCCAGTATAATACAGCGCCTCATACCTCTTACATCCAGTATAATACAGCGCCTCATACCTCTTACATCCAGTATAATACAGCGCCTCATACCTCTTACATCCAGTATAATACAGCGCCCCCATACCTCTTACATCCAGTATAATACAGCGCCCCATACCTCTTACATCCAGTATAATACAGCGCCCATACCTCTTACATCCAGTATAATACAGCGCCCATACCTCTTACATCCAGTATAATACAGCGCCCATACCTCTTACATCCAGTATAATACAGCGCCCCATACCTCTTACATCCAGTATAATACAGCGCCCATACCTCTTACATTCCAGTATAATACAGCGCCTCATACCTCTTACATCCAGTATAATACAGCGCCCATACCTCTTACATCCAGTATAATACAGCGCCTCATACCTCTTACATCCAGTATAATACAGCGCCCCATACCTCTTACATCCAGTATAATACAGCGCCCATACCTCTTACATCCAGTATAATACAGCGCCCCATACCTCTTACATCCAGTATAATACAGCGCCCCATACCTCTTACATCCAGTATAATACAGCGCCCCATACCTCTTACATCCAGTATAATACAGCGCCCCATACCTCTTACATCCAGTGACGTCTCCTCTGATGTAGATCTTCTCTTTCCTCATCTTCTCCTTTCAGACCAGACGCCATTTTTCAGCCATTTCTCATCTCTGCAGTTTGACAGAAAAAAATCTTAGTTTACTACTTTTCCATCATCCTCCCGTCTTCTGGACAAATCATCCTACCACCCCCAGTACTGTGCCACTAGTACCACACAGATAGTGCCCTTCAATAATTATTGGCACACAGTGTCCTAAAATAACTGCGCCCAGCAAATAGTGTCCCGTAATAGTGTGAACATAACGTCCCCCAGAAATAACTGCGCTGATACTGTGCCAGGGTGCCCCCACAGTAATAGTGCCCCCACAGTAATAGTGCTGCCCCACAGTAATAGTGCCCCCCACAGTAATAGTGCCCCCACAGTAATAGTGCCCCACAGTAATAGTGCCCCCACAGTAATAGTGCCCCCACAGTAATAGTGCCCCCCACAGTAATAGTGCCCCAAAGTCCCAACTAATAATTCTCTGCCAGAGTGCACTTGTTAGTAATAGTGCCCCCAACAGTACTAATGTCCCCACTGTGCCCCAGAAGTAATAATGCTTCCAATGTGCCAGTAAGAAGTGCTCCCCACCCAATAGATGCCCCCCAAATATTGTGCCAGTAAGAAATGCCCCAATAATGCGCCAGAAGTTCCCCCCATTGATTCCCCCCCCAAAATCATGTGCCAGTAAGAAATGCCCCCAGTGCCCCCATGTGCCAGTAAAAATGCCCCAGTGCCAGTAAAAATGCCCCCAGTGCCCCCATGTGCCAGTAAAAATGCCCCCAGTGCCAGTAAAAATGCCCCCCAGTGCCCCATGTGCCAGTAAAAATGCCCCCAGTGTGCCCCATGTGCCAGTAAAAATGCCCCCAGTGCCCCCATGTGCCAGTAGTAAAAAATGCCCCCAGTGCCAGTAAAATGCCCCAGTGCCCCATGTGCCAGTAAAAATGCCCCAGTGCCCCCATGTCCCAGTAAAAAATGCCCCCAGTGCCAGTAAAAATGCCCCAGTGCCCCCATGTGCCAGTAAAAATGCCCCCAGTGCCAGTAAAAAATGCCCCAGTGCCCCATGTGCCAGTAAAAATGCCCCAGTGCCAGTAAAATGCCCCCATGTGCCAGTAAAAATGCCCCCAGTCCCCATGTGCAGTAAAAATCCCAGTGCCCCATGTGCCAGTAAAAATGCCCCCAGTGCCAGTAAAATGCCCCAGTGCCCCCATGTGCCAGTAAAAATGCCCCCAGTGCCCCCATGTGCCAGTAAAAATGCCAGTAAAACCCCCAGTGCCAGTAAAAATGCCCCCAGTGCCCCCATGTGCCAGTAAAAATGCCCCCATGTGCCCAGTAAAATGCCCCCAGTGCCCCCCATGTGCCAGTAAAAATGCCCCCAGTGCCAGTAAAAATGCCCCCAGTGCCAGTTAAAATGCCCCCATGTGCCAGTAAAATGCCCCAGTGCCCCAGTGCCAGTAAAAAATGCCCCCAGTGCCCCCATGTGCCAGTAAAAATGCCCCATGTCCCCCATGTGCCAGTTAAAAATGCCCCCAGTGCCAGTAAAAAATGCCCCCAGTGCCCCATGTGCCAGTAAAAAATGCCCCCAGTGCCCCCATGTGCCAGTAAAAATGCCCCCAGTGCCAGTAAAAATGCCCCAGTTGCCAGTAAAAATGCCCCCATGTGCCCCCAATAGAGCTCCGGTCCGTGCTACAATAAAAAAATAAAACACTAATACTTACCTCCATGGAGCTGGCAGCGATGTGATGCAGGCCTCTTCCGGCCTGTGTCCTGCGCTGTACAGATCAGGCGGCGCGATGACGTCATTGCGCCGCCTGAGCCGGCCTCTGATAGGCTGCAGGACCGTGCGACCCTATAGCTCGCCACTGGTCTCAAGGTTTCCATGTCTTCTCATCCTCCTTATCCTGTTTGGGTGTGGGTTTAGTTCCGGGTGGGGTTTGTCTTGCTGCATGTGTTTCGCATGGAGTCAGACTTCCGTATGTATTTGCCTTCGGTGAGAGGGCTCCGGGTTCCCCGGAGGGGGAACAGCGATACTGTGAGTTGTTGCTGGTGAGCTGGTTCCTGGGTGTGTTGTGTATACTGAGTCCTGTTAGGTGTTTGGGTTTCAGTACATGTGCCTGGGTTCCAGTCTTTGGTGTGTGGGCTGCTGGTGCTTCTTCCAGCAGTATCAGCAGGTACAGTAAGTTGGCAGGTACACCGGGACCATCCTAGAGGTGAAGCCAGTGAGTTCTGGATAAGTGCATCCCTAGCATCTGGGGCACTGTGAAGAACAGGGCTCACTGGGTTTCTGCCCTCTGGATTTGGTTCCTGGTATTTCCGGTGCACTCGGTCCAGTGGTATTCCTTGCCACTGGCTTCTTACCTGCTGATCCGGTCTTCAACTCACTGTAGTGTTTTGGTGTGTGCTCGGTGTGGTGTTTCCCTCCCACACCGTAGCGTGACACACTGCTGTAACATTTTGCTCAGGCCAGGGAGTCCACTGAGGTGTATAAGGAAGTACCCAGTCAGCATGGTCATCAAGAACAACTCTTGCAGTATTCTAATGCTATTTCAGCCAGTGGCGTACCGCCCATATAGGCAGACCACGCCACTGCTATGGGGCCCGCGGCACAGGGGGGTCCGGAGCGCACGGAGGCCCCGCCCCCTACTCTGCATCATTAAGATGCGTCCCGACAGTGTTCCCTGCCTGCACTCCGGGCCTCTCCTGGCCTGCTCACCGCCGCAACCCGGAATTACTTTGTATGCCTGTTCCGATGGGGCAGCCCTGTTGCGGTGGGCTCGGAACAGGCATACACTATGCTTAGTTTCCCCTACGGCCTGACGCTCTCAGGGCGTTCCTGTGCGCTCCCAGCTGGCCCGCTCCTCCTCATGCGCCGCTGCTGCTACTGCACGGGGGACCTGTTGCACCGCCGCAAAAAGAAGGGAAAGAAGAAGACCAAGGCCAGGAGCGTTAAAGTGGTGTGGGACAAGGGAAAGTAATGTAAGTTTTTATCTGTTTCATGTGTGTGTGTGTGTGTGTGTGTAATATACACTGTGTATATACTGTATATTGTCAGCAATATCACAGGGGTTATTTGTCCGGCAGGTGTAACCGCCATGCATTTGTTTACGTATAAGTATAATCGTATACCATTGTATTATACACCAATAATTACGTATAGTCCTAAAACCATGCTTATAATATACAGTATAATCCGTACAATGCTGTATGTTACAGTATAATCTACACCTGCTGTATAGTATACAGTATGTCTAACCATGCTGTATAATATACAGTATAATCCGTACACCATGCTGTATAAGATACAGTATAATCCCTACACATGCTGTTAATATACAGTATAGTCCTACCCTGCTGTAAAGTATACAGTATATCCTACACCATGCTGTATAATTACAGTATAATCCGTACCATGCTTGTAGTATACAGTTAATCCTACACCATGCTGTATGTATACAGTATAGTGTACCATGCTGTATAATATAGTATAAGTACACCATGCTGTATAATATACAGTATAATCCTACACGCTGTATATATACAGTATAGCTTCCACCATGCTGTACAGTATATTAGTATAATCTACACCATGCTGTATAATATCATCGTACACCATGCTGTATAATGCAGTATATCCGTACACCATACAGTATAATCCAGTTAACATGCTGTAATATATACAGTATATCGTACTCCATGCTGTATAATAAGAGTATAATCGTACACCATGCGTATAATATATATAATCCGTACACCGTGCAACACAGTTAGACATACTATAATCGTATAATCCCTACATATACTTAATCCATACCCACTGTATAATTATAACGTATATTGCTGTATAGTATTATATCGTAGCCAGCGTCACCCATGCTGTATAGGTATACAGATAATCAAACATGCTGTATACAGTATCTTACTCCATGCTGTATACAGTATAATACAGTATAATACGTACAACATGCTGTATAGTATACAGTATAATGTACCATGCTGTATAGTATAACATAATCCTAACCATGCTGTATAATATACAGTTAATCTGTACACCATGCTGTATAATATATAATCTCTACACCATGCTGTAATATAAGTATAATCCGTACAATGCTGTATAGATATACAGTATATCCGTACACATGCACTATGCTGTATAATATGACCCATGCTGTATAATATACAGTATATCGTCACCATGCTGTATAATATGCAGTATAATCCGTACCATCTTATAATACAGTATAATCCGTACACCATGCTGTATAATATCAGTATTCCGTACACCATCAGTGTATATAATATACAGTATAATCCGTACACACCATGCAGTATAATATACGTATAATCCTGTACACCATGCTGTATAATATACAGTAATAACCGTACACATGCAGTATATATCAGTATAATCGTACACCATGCTGTATAGTATAATGTATAATGTACAGTATAATAATGTATAATATAAA
The DNA here is from genome assembly GCA_900303285.1 of Rhinella marina. Classification (NCBI taxonomy): domain Eukaryota; kingdom Metazoa; phylum Chordata; class Amphibia; order Anura; family Bufonidae; genus Rhinella; species Rhinella marina. The sequence continues at coordinate 878 of ONZH01023499.1, read as the reverse complement.
TAATCCGTACACCATGCTGATATAATATACAGTATAATGTACACTGCTGTATAATATACAGTATAATCCGTAATGCCATACACATGTGTATAATATACAGTATAATCGTACACATGCGTTTAGTATACATATAATCCGTACACATGCTGTTCATATACAGTATAATCCGTACCATGCTGTTAAATATTACAGTATAATCGTACACCATGCTGTATAATATACAGTATATCCGTAACATCTGTTAATATACAGTATATCGTACACATCTGTATAATACACAGTACAATCCTAATCCCATGCTGTATACAATATACGAGTATAATCCGTACACCATGCTGTATATATACAGTATAATAATCCGCGTATAATGCGTATAAACAGTATAGTTATCCTAACCCATACTGTATAATATACAGTAATAATCCTACCAGTGTATAGTATACATATTAATCCATAGCCATGCTGTAATATACAGTATAATCCAACCCATGCTGTATAGTATACAGTATAATCGTACACCATGCTGTCTATATACAGTATAATCGTACACCATGCTGTAATTAATATATACGATAAATCCATCGCCATTCTGTATAATATACAGTATAATCCATACCATTGCTGTATAGTATACAGTAAATCCGTACGCCATGCTGTATGTATACAGTATAATGCTATAGCATCCATATGCTGTATAGTATACAGTTATTCCGTACACATGCTATTATATATATACAGTATAAAATCCTACACCTGCTGTATAATATACGTATAATCGTACACCATGCTGTATAATATAAGTATAATCGTACACATGCTGTATAATATAGTTAACCGTACACCATGCAGTAATAATATACAGTATATCCGTACACCAT
>ONZH01023498.1:0-10959 GCA_900303285.1 Rhinella marina | reverse complement strand
GATGGTCCGGAGAAGCTCCTGCCCACTGTGGCTCCGTTCACCCAGGCTCACCAAATAGAGGACAGCCTGAGAGCGCCGGGCCTGACATCGGTGGTAAGACACCAGGGCAGGTTGGACTGCAGTCAAAGCGGCGGATGGTTGCAAGGTGGTGGAGGCAGAACTTGTGCTTCCCGCTGCTGGCCCCCTAAAGCACCGTGGAGGTGACAGTGGCAAGAATGGGCCAACTTCCTGATGGTCTTCTGGGAGGATGTTGACCCAATGGGCAGTAACAGACATGTACTGCCCTTGCCCATAGTTTGAGGACCAGACATCAGCACTCAGGTGCACGGTCTTGGATACCGAGAGTCCCAATGAGTCGCCAACCTTTTTCTGCACATAACTGTGCAGTGATGGGACAGCTTTGCCAGAGATGTAGTGGCGGCTGGGGACTCGCCATCTGGGGTGCGCACACACCATGAAATCCCTGAAAGGCTGGGAGTCCACAAGGTTGAAGGGCAGAGACTGAAGCACCAGCAGCTTAACCAGGTGTCCGGTCAGTTTCTGGGCCATGGGATGGCTGCTGGAATACACCTGACGTCTGCCCATGGACTCAGTCACGGATTGCTGCCTCATTAGCGGTGTACATGGCAGTGACACTGTGCTGGTGCTGGCACCTGAGGCTGACGAGCCCTGAGTTCCACTGAGAGGATGCTGCATGATGGGATCTGCAGTGTATGGTGCATCCTGACAGGAGGTGGTATTGGGCTCACGGTTCTTCCAGGCCTGTTGGTGTTGCCTTTCCATATGCTTTCGCATCGATGTTGTCCCGAGATTATCACCCCTACCACGACTGACCCTCTCATTGCACAGCAGGCACAAAGCGATGTGCTTATCTTTCCCCAGGCGGAAGAACTGCCAGACGACAGAGGACCGTGGTTTGCTGACAGCCACGGGGGGTCTTGCTGGCTGTTGACTGCCACTATTGCCTGAGGGTGCCCTCTCAGGACCAAGGCTTTGAGAGGGTGATCTCTGCCTGGTAGCTTCTCTTCTACCCCTCCCTCTTGTGCCTCAGTTCCTTGCAACAGTGGGATGTTGCTGCGTCGGTGGCACCTCTATTTCCTCCCCTGATGATGCCGAGGATAATGCTTCTTGAGGGCGCCACGTCCAATCAGCGACATCATCATCAAACTCAGCACTGCTACTTTCCTCCGGTGGCTGGGACAGAATATCAGGTGTGGCACTGGATGCCCCTCCCTGGCTCTGTTGACTGCTTACAGCCAACACCTCCTCTGGAGTCTCAGTACGTTCCACCCGCTGACTTTGGTGGACTTCCTCCTCCTCCTCCTCATCACTAAAAAGAGGTAGAGACTCCAAGGGCAGATCAAGGTTTGCCAAGAGTTTCCTGGCAGAAGGTGCCCCAAAGGTGAGTGGCATTCTAATAACAGGGGACGGGGCAGAGGACTCTCGATGACCGTCCCATGTAATGACCGTCCCATGTAAGGGTGGTGTCGGATGATCCAGCCGATGCTTGACTCCTCGTTTGGGAGCTTTGGACGGTGGAACTGGAGGATTGGGTAAGCCAATCTAGAACCGCTGGCTGTGTGGTTCTTACATGACCAGTGGGCGTCAGGGGTAGCTGCACCCTGCTGCCACGCCTGTTACCCCGGCTGCCACCGGGCCTGGTGCTGCCACTTCTCCTACCCTCACCGCCTGCTGTTGCACTCCTTGCCTGAGAAGTGCTGGAAGTAGGACGCTTGGACATATTTTTATTTGGGTGGGGGAAAATGAAATTATAATTTTTTTTTTAACTTTTTTTACAACTTTTTTTTAACTTTTTAAACTTTTTTTATAACTTTTTTTTTTTACTTTTTTTTAACTTTGTTTGTTGCGGCTAAACAGGGTTGACGGCACCCAGCAGAGCAGCAACGTGTAGCGTGTACTATCGGTCACGGGACAGGAATGCTACCTGTCCTGACTCTTTTCTCTCCCTATTTCTTTTTTTTATCTCACTATCTCTCCCTAGATCTCACAATTTTTTTATTTAGATGCCTATCTCTCACTATCTCTTGATTTCTCAGCCTCTATCACCTTATCTTCTATATCTAGCTTTCTCTTCCTCTCTCCTGCTTCTCTCACTAACCCTTTCTATTCCTTCTCTATCTCTTCCTGTATCTATCTAGTTGTTTGGCTATCTATCTATCTATCTATATATCTATCTCTTTTCCCTCTCTATCTAATATGGAGCTCCTCTCCCTGTGAAGTCTGGCGACGCACTGACAAGATGTCGGCGCGCTCAGGCACTTCAGGGGCTGTGGGGTGACGTCACACATCTTGTTTTTCACAGAAAACCAGGATACAAGGGATTATAGGAGTAATAATCCCTTGTATCCTGGTCTATTCTGTGAAAAAAGTACAGTTTTGTGTCACGTTTTTTTTAACCAGATTCGTTACGAACTTTTTGGCAAAGTTCGTAACGAATCTGGTTCGTAACGAATCTGGTTCGTTACGGTTCGGTTCGCTCATCCCTAATCGCGATGCTTGAGCGAAAATCGTGTTTGAGCAAGCATGCTCGCCCAACTATTCTTAGCCACATAAGAACGAATTAAATGTGCAAACACTTTTCTGGATGTGGTCAGCACATTCTACAAACCACCAAACCCTGCACCATCAAATTCACAATGTACGTCATTGTGTTGGTTTTCCCCACGTCTACCAGAAATCTGAAATTAAAAAAGAAAAAATAATTAGTACCCCAATATTTTCAACAGACTCTTCAATATTTTCAACAGCCAAAATCAATAAACACAATATTAACAATGGTGAAGATGGCAGCAACCTGAAATAAATACAAGGATTAATTTTTCCACTAGTTATAAATCATCGCAAAGTGATCAGCAGCTTCTCCACAGAAGTGATGGCCATACTCATGTTGGTATCCTGCCTAGGCAGATGTGAGCGCACTAAGTTCACCAGTTGATCAAAATCCTCCATAGGCATCTACACAAAATTAGAAAATGTGTCAGGTTATCTGGGGGGAAAAAAAAACATTTTAATTACAACTGAAATTTGACTCATTTTACAAGCGTTGCAAAACTACATTAAATCACAAGATGAATTTTTTAATTATCTGATTTTGAAAAGTATTAAAAAGAACTAAAAATATCACAAATTCCTCATCCTCTTTCTCCTGCACACAACACTGTAAGTCTAGAAAGATGTCCTTAGCCACGTAAGAACAGTTTAAATGTGCACACACAAAACAGCCTCTCTTGACTATAGCCACCATCAATAAACACAACTGACATCGGTGGTAAGACACCGGGGCAGGTTGGACTGCAGTCAATGCGGCGGATGATTGCAAGGTGGTGGAGGCAGAACTTGTGCTTCCCGCTGCTGGCCCCCTAAAGCACCGTGGAGGTGACAGTGGCAAGAATGGGCCAACTTCCTGATGGTCTTCTGGGAGGATGTTGACCCAATGGGCAGTAACAGACATGTACTGCCCTTGCCCATAGTTTGAGGACCAGACATCAGCACTCAGGTGCACGGTCTTGGATACCGAGAGTCCCAATGAGTCGCCAACCTTTTTCTGCACATAACTGTGCAGTGATGGGACAGCTTTGCCAGAGATGTAGTGGCGGCTGGGGACTCGCCATCTGGGGTGCGCACACGCCATGAAATCCCTGAAAGGCTGGGAGTCCACAAGGTTGAAGGGCAGGGACTGAAGCACCAGCAGCTTAACCAGGTGTCCGGTCAGTTTCTGGGCCATGGGATGGCTGCTGGAATACACCTGACGTCTGTCCATGGACTCAGTCACGGATTGCTGCCTCAATGCCTCATCACATGGCAGTGACACTGTGCTGGGGACTGAGGGACAGCCGCCACCATCAGGCTGCGGAAAGGCTCAGTGTCCACAAGCCACTGAGTCCAGTGTCCACAAACGGCAACTTTTCCAGGGCCAGCAATTTGGAAAGCTGCATATTTAGGCCTCTTTCACACAAATCTACATTTTTTGCTAATAAAATGCGGATCCATTCATTTCTATGGGTCCACAAAAAATACTGACAGCACACTGTGTGCTGTCCGCATCCCTATGTCCGTTCCGTAGCCCGCAAAAAAAAATAAAAAAAATAGAACATGTCGTATTCTTGTCCGTTTTGCGGACAAGGATAGGCATTGTTACACTGGATCGACAAAAAAAAACCGCATGCCATATGGATGTCATACGTTTTTTTATTTGCGGACCGCAAAAAACTACGGTCGTGTGAAAGAAGCCTTAGTGCTATGGCCTGTGGGTGGGAGGACATTTGCACTTTCGTTTAAAGGCCTGGGGTATGCACGCTGCGCCGGGAAACAGATGTGGATGTGCTAGCTGATGGTGCTTGCGAAGGTCAAGGCGCAGAGAGGGAGGTATCCGTGCCTGTGTCTTGGACAGGGGATTGGCCAGCACTTAACACAGGGGAAGAGGAGGCAGTGGTGTGAGCCGCAGACACTGATTGTGGACCCAGGCGTTCGGCCCACCTAATAGGGTGCTTTACTGCCATGTGGCGGAGTATGCTGATGGTGGGTGAGGTTGCTAGAGTTCACAACTCTGCTCATTTTGGTACTGCACTGGTTGAAAATGACAATTTTGTTATTGTCCACACTTTCCTTACAAAAGCGCCAGACTGCGGAACACCTTCCCCTTGGCAAGGGGGTGCTCAGGGGAACAGTTGCAGGCCTGTCTGGTGTGGCCGGTCTTGTCCCTGTGGCCACCCCAGCCTGTTGCGGTGCTGCGGATCCCTCACCCTCTGCTATCCTCGCTCGGTTTGCCACCTTCCCGGGTTGGGTCAGTGATTTCATCGTCCACCACCTTCTCACTCTGGTCCTCCTCCTGACTTGCTGACATAACAAGCACATCACTTATTGACAACTGTGTCTCATCCTCATCATCAACCTCTTGAGAAACTAATTGCAATTGACTTATTGAAAACTGTGTTTCATCATCAACCTCGTGAGACGCTAATTGCCGTTCCCCGCCGTCATCTTCTTCTTACTGTGGACGCTCAAGGCCTTGGGAATCAGTGCACAAGATCTCCTCATGTACCTCTGCAAGCAGGCTTGGCGAGAGGCCCAAATCAAGGAATATCTGAGTTTGGGATCACTTGTTTGCCAAGATTCTCTATGGTGGGAGGAAGGAGGATCAGGGTGAGGATTCTGTCGACTAGACTCTTGGCTACTGAGACTGGACTTTGTGGAACACAGGGTGGTGCTTAACAGACTGGAAGCATTATCTGCTGCAATCCAACTGAACATCTGGTCGCACTGGTGTGGCTTCAAGTGTGGTGTCCTGCGCCGCTCTATAAACTGGGACATGAAGCTAGATATCGTAGAAGAGTGTGTTTCTTGTGCTCTGGCAACAGGCACAGTTTTACCGCACCCAGGGTCACGGCCTATGCGTGCAGCATTAGCAGCACGGCTACTTCCCCGTGCCTTACTGCTCGGCTTGAGCATATTAAATGGTATATATGCTTGCAAATATGTCACACGTACAGTAGCGCAGGTTTTGTAAGTGTATGCGCAAATAAATGATGGTTAATGTCACTGGTTTTTAGTATGTGCAAATCTGTAACACCAGGGATGTTTAACAGGTTGTGTCACTGTCAGCAGCCAAAAATGACACTGATTTTTAGGATGCGCAAATATAACACAAGGGATGTAGTGCAGCTATTATTATTGTCAGCAGCGCCCAAAAAAATACCGTCACCCGATGACGCGTTACAGCCAGAAAATCACTATAACGCCAATAGCCAATATGGCTACGGCATTGCAGTGTATTCCAGGCCTTCCCCGCACGTTTATTGGCTGCCTAGCAGCCAAAAAACGTGCGGGGAGGAGACTCGAGCTTCATGCTAGAACACACGCGGTGTTCGTCTGTACACTGCAATGTGCAGAGTATTGCGATGGTCGAGTGAACATAGTGTTCAGGCGAGTATGCTCACCCAACACTATTCTTAGCCACATAAGAACAAATTAAATTGCAAACACTTTCCTGGATGTGGTCAGCACATTCTGCAAACCATCAAATTCACAATGTACGTCGTGCAGAGAGCATGTGTTGGTTTTCCCCACGTCTACCAGAAATCTGAAATTAAAAAAGAAAAAATAATTAGTACCTCAGTATTTTCACGATCAACAGCCTCTTCTTGACCATAGCCACCATCAATACACACATTATGAACATAGATTCCAATTCAATAACGACCCAATATTCCATGAAAATTAGTTTTATTTAAATAATATTTGTTGGGTCAATAAGGCCGCAATGTTAATTTATTACCTAATAATTAATTATTAAACGTTAAACTGTCCACTCAAACCATTAGCGACTTAACCCCATTTTAAAGCTAACATCATGACAATATAATAAAAAAGGGGAGGGAGCTGTTGATTTCTCTTACAGGAATGCGCACTAACCGTTTTTCTTCTTCTTTTATAGGTACCTGAAGCACCGTTGGACCGAAGATCCACTCAGGAGGATGGCACCTGTAACTTTCCCAGGACATCATAGGCTGATGGATCCTCCAATGAAGACCTGTTGCCAGGTAAGAATAATATACAATATAACTTTGTTAATTAAAACATATACAATGAACGGAACCATGTCATCATGCGTTCCCTTCATTGTATAACACAATTACAGGTCCCGTCAATATTAACAATATTGAAGGTAACAGTAACCTGAAAGAAATACCAGAAAGGGATAATTTTCCACTACTTATCAATAATCATAAAGTGGTCAGCAGCCTCTCCACAGGAGTGATGGCCATACTCATGTTGGTGTCCTGCCTATGGAGGTGTGAGCGCACTAAGTTCACCAGTTGATCAACGTCCTCAATGGGCATCTACACAAAATTAGAAAATGTGTTAGTTTATCTGGAAAAAAAATTTACATTTTGACTCATTTTGCAAATGTTTCAAAACGACATTAAAGGGTTATTCCTATCTTAGACAATGGGGGCATATCGCTAGGATATGCCCCCATTGTCTGATAAGTGCGCGTCCCACCTCTGGTTGCTAGTGTTTACGCCCCTGCTCACTTTAGTACGGCAGAGGTTGCAAATGACAATTCTTTTATTGTCCACACTTTCTTCAAAAAGCGCCAGACTGTGGAACACCTACTACTTGGCAAGGGAGACTGCTGCAAGGGGGTGCTCCAGGGAACAGTTGCAGGCCTGTCTGGTGTAGCCGCCTTCTCCCTGTGGCCAGCCCAGTGCTTCTTCCAGTCTGTTGCGGTGCTGCAGATGCCTCCCCCTCTGTACTGCTGTCCTCGCTCGGCTTGCCACCTTCCCAGGTTGGGTCAGTGATTTCATTGTCCACCACTTCCTCACTCTGGTCCTCCTACTGACTTGTTGACTTAACAAGAACCTTACCTATTGACAACTGTGTCTCATCCTCATCAACCACTTGAGACACTAATTGCCCTTGACTTATTGGCAACAGTGTCTCCTCATCATCATCCACCTTGTGAGACACTAATTGCCGTTCCCCACCGTCATCTTCTTCTGACTGTGGATGCTCAAGACTTTGAGAATTAGTGCACAAGATCTCCTCATGTCCCTCTTCAAGCGCGCTTGGTGAGAGGCCCAAATCAAGGAATATCTGAGTGTGGGATCACTTGTTTGCCAAGACTCTCTATGGTGGGAGAAAGGAGGATCAGGGTGAGGATTCTGTTGACCAGACTCTTGGCTACTGAGAGTGGACTTTGTGGAAGACAGGATGGTGCTTAACAGACTGGAAGCATTATCTGCTGCAATCCAACCTAACAACTGGTTGCACTGGCGTGGCTTCAAGAGTGGTGTCCTGCGCCGCCCTGCAAACTGGGACATGAAGCTAGATATCGTGGATGAGTGCGTTTCTTGTGCTCTGGCAGCAGGCACAGTTTCGGCACAGTTTCGCCACGGTCTCTGCGTGCAGCATCAGCAGCATGGCCACTTCCCCGTCCCTTACTGCTCGCCTTGCACATATCAAATGGTATATATGCTTGCATGTCACACGTGCAGCAGCGCAGGTTTTGAGGTTTTGTAAGTGTATGCACAAATAAATGACGCTTAATGTCACTGGTTTTTGGTACGCGCGAATCTGTAACAAGGGATGTAGCATAGGTTGTGTCACTGTTATCGCGGCCAAAAATGACGGTCAATCACTGATTTTTAGAATGTGCAAATATAACACAAAGGATGTAGCGCAGCTATTATTATTGTCAGCAGCGCCCATAAAAAGAACGGTCAATGTACCGCAGGTTGCGCTAATAATAAATCAGGAAACCAGGTAACACACTAGTCCTTGAAAGGACTTTTGGGTCTCTAAATTGTCTAACACTAAATCCTGCCTAAACACATCTCTAACACTGTCCCTACACTGTCCTACACTATCTCTCCCTTCTCTAGCAGCTCTCCCTGATTCACACTGTGCCGAGTCTAGCGTCACCAGGTGCTATATAGCACCCGATGACACGTTGCGGCCAGCCAATCACTGTAATGCCAGTAGCCAACATGGCTACGGAATTGCAGTGTACCCTAGGCCTTCCCCACATGGCGGGAACATGCGGGAGGGAAACTCGAGCTTCGCGCTCAAGCACACACAGTGTTCGTCCAAACACCGCAATGTGCCGGGCGAGCATGCTCACCCAACACTATTCTTAGCCACCTAAGAACAAATTAAACGTGCAAACACTTTCCTGGATGTGGTCAGCACATTCTGCAAACCACCAAACCCTGCACCATCAAATTCACAATGTGCGCCATGCAGAGAGCATGTGTTGGTTTTCTCCCCGTCTACCAGAAATCTGAAATTAAAAAAGAAAAAATAATTAGTACCCCAATATTTCTATCATCAGCCTCTTCTTGACCATAGCCACTCTGAATAAACAAAATAGTAACAATGGTGAAAGTGGCAATAACCTTAAAGAAATACAAGCAGGGGTTCATTTTTAACTACTTATCAATAATCGCAAAGTTGATCAGCAGCCTGTCCACAGAAGTGATGGCCATACTCATGTTGGTGTCCTGCCTATGGAGATGTGGGTGCACTAAGTTCACCAGTTGATCAACGTCCTCAGTGTGTTAGGGTATCTGGGGAAAAAAAACAAGATAACTGAAAATGTTGACTCATTTTACAAGAGTTGTAAAGCTACATTAAATCACAAGATGAATTTTTAATTATCTGATTTTGAAAAGTATTAAAAGGCATTAAAAAATACCACAAATTCCTCATCCTCCTCCACTTTCTCCTGCACACAACACTGCAATACAATGCCACAACTTCATGGTGATATATAAAATGAATACCAACATTATCATTATACACCTGAGGAAGCTGACTGGCCTGACTACCACCTCTCAGGGACGATGTCAGCTGGCAGTCTACTATTGCCCTGCGCTGCTGGCACACCCTGGCTATCACAGTGGCGGCTGGGGACCAAGTAACGGGGGCTTCCACCTCCATGAGATTGCGGAAAGCTTCCGCTTCCACAAGCCTATACAGCAACATCTCCAGGCTCAGCAGTTTACTGATCTGCACATTTAAGGCTTGCGCATGGGGGTGGGCGGCTGTGTACTTGCGCTCAAAGGTCTGGTGTAGTGACAATTGAACACTGCGCTGGGACACATGAGTGGGGGAGGGACATGGAGTTGGAAGGGTCCTTGCAGGGCTGGAGGCTGGAGCGTCCCGGCCGGGGGATACTATGTCACTGACAGCATGTGACACAGGGGCTGAAGCAACAGTGTCACCATCACCAGCTGACTGGAGTGCGAATCACTTAGTGGGGTGTTTCTTCTCCAAATGCCTTCTTATGCTACTTGTGGTCAGGTTCTTATTGTTGGCTCCCCTGCTAATCTTGGTGTGGCACAGTTTGCACACTACCCACCGATCGCCCTCTTCATCCCTAAAATACTCCCACGCTACAGAGTATCGAGCTTTGCGCCCTGGATCTTGACCCTGGGAACACTTGGGGAAGTAGTAGCTCGGGCTCTGCATCTCCCTCTGCCCAGCCCACTGCCTCTCCCAACCGGTTGTGGTGTTGATGTTGCCTCACACTCAGAACCGCTATCTTCGTGTGCCTGATCCACCCAAGTTGGATCTGTCCCCTCATCATCACCCAGCTCTTCCTTAGAGTCCCCACTCTGACTTACTTCCCTGACAACTACCTCATGAGCTCCTCATCCTTCTCCTGCACAACACTGCAAGTCCAGAAGGATCAGTCTTTACACTGGTGGGCTCTCAATTCAGATAATCTATGGGTGGGTTTGGAAAAGCATTTGAGTCAAAGGGTTTCCTTGCGAAACAGACTACTCACCATTACAGTAAGAAACCTCCATCCTCATAGCTCTCCTCTATGCAAATTACACATAACGCTTGGAAATACTACTACTTTCTCATTCTCCCTGTACCACTGTCCTGCCCCTCAATACATATTCTGTTGCACTGAGTGGGCACCTACACAAAATCGGAACATGTGTCAATGGATCTAAAAACAAAGTATTAGTTATGAAATTCGACTCACAATAACAAACATTTCACAAGCACTGCCAAACTACATTACGTGCAAACCGTCGCAGCTATGTCCAATATGTCCACTATCTTTGGGGAATATATTGATGGGATCAATCCAGTATCTGCAAGAAAAAAAATACCACCAATCTCCTTTTTCTCCAACTCCTTCTCTGTGCACATCAGGCTAACACATGGCCGAGCATTTGATCATCTTGAAAAAGGGCACCAACAAAAAGGGCCCGAAACGTTGCAATGATGTATATTTTGTACTAATCTATATTTTTTATAGGGATGAGCGAACTTTTGAAAAGTTCGGTTCGGCAAACTTTCGTGAAATGACCTTCCCGCCCTCTCTTTGGTGACTCCCAAAAAACCTCACCCTATGGGTACCTTCACATTGGGCTGCGGGTCTGCTGAGTAAAATCGACAGGGCATTTTTATACCGTTCAC
>ONZH01023497.1:0-212017 GCA_900303285.1 Rhinella marina | reverse complement strand
TAGGGTTTTATATGGGGGTCTGATCTGAAAGGAAGGTGGTACTTTTTTGTACTGGTGCACTATTTGTGTGGAACAAGTATTTTCAGGGAGACTGTTTCTGCAGTATAGTATTTGGGGAGCACAGTGGGCAAAGTACTGGGGGGGGGCAGGATGGGGTGTTGAGAAGGTGGGAGGATGATGGAAGAGTAAGAAAGTAAGATGTCTGTTTGTTAAACTCTGCAGAGACGAGGCGCGGCTGAAAGAAGTCACCATGGCGGTCTGGTCTGACAGGAGAAGAAGAGGAAAGAGAATGTCTACATCAGAGAAGAGTAGTCACTGGATGTAAGAGGTACATATGTGGTGCTATGTTACTCTGTATGTTCTCTAAAGTATGTCTTTAAGGGCTTCCTTTTTTTGTACGAGTGCTGCCTTCTCTGCTCTGTTTACTGCTCATCACTGCAAATGCTGCAGCGAGCAGGTGAACAGATCGGAGAAAGCAGCTGATCTGCGGGGGTGCTGGGGTACTCCGCCGATCTTATATTGATAACCTATCCTAGGTCATCAGTAGTAAATAGAGGACAACCCCTTTAACATTAGGACTGGAGGGAAGGGGTTAGGTTGAGAATTTGGCGTGAGGGTGGGGGGCGTTTCAATTTTTGACTTGGACAACAGAAAAGCTAGGTGCACCAGTGCTTAGTGGGGGGGCGGGGGCAAGCTGAACTCTTACGCCAGGGCCCATGAGACTTTAGCTACGCCACTGACCACAGCCCCACATTAACACTGTCTGTCCTGTCCGTCCACTCTGTAATTCATGTCTCCTCATGGACTCTACTCCCACAGAGATTCAGCTGAAGATCAGCTGTATATAGGATCATAATCCCTGACAAATAGAGCAGAGAGGAGGATGAGGCAGTTATTTACCTCAGTGTTGTGAAGTAACTTGTCCTCCTGTGTGATTAGGACAGTGTCACGGACATTCCTATGACAGATAACAGGAGGTCAGTCAGACTGGCAACATGTGGTATAATCTGACATGTTTTCCCTTTTTGTTGTTGGTTTTCACCACACCCTTTTCCCTCAGGTGCTCCTGGTGTGGTAATTGTCCCTCCCCTATTTATTGCTTCTTCTCCCACTATTCCTTGCGGTTTATAGCTTCAGTTGTTTTGGTGGTGAGCAGCAGTTTGGTTTCAGCTGAGATCCTGGAGCCTCCATTTCTTCATTGAAAGATAAGTTTCCTTTTCCCTCCTGTTGTTATTAGGTCTTAGGGAGACTCCTGTTCGTCCTTCCTTTTGGAGGAATGCAGTGAGCCGGTACCGCAGGGGGGGAATCACGTGAGCTTAAGGGATATGTCACAGTGTGGTGTTGCCGATGGTTTTACTCACGGTTCTGCTGACTGCCCCTGAACCGGCGTGCAGTTGCGTGGAGGGTGGACACGACTTCCCTTGGGGCACACTCCGTACGCAGGACTCCACCTGATGGTCAGATGAGGTGCCCTTGGTGGTAATTTTGACCGTGTCGGTCGGCTGGGTCCTGGTTATCCGTGACGCCAGTGTCTTAAGGTAGACACACCCGTAATAGTAATAATGAGGAGTCAGTTTGGGATGAACAGGGAACTTTTACTGAATTCCTGAATCCTCCTTGTTGGTACAGATAATGCACACAGAGATGGTTCACAAAAGGATTGAACTGGTAGGCTTTCCAAGTAGGCTGGATCTTTTACTTGCAATATATATATATAGTCTCTAGAATGACAGCCAGGCTTTGGTACAATTTGAGCATTAAGTTCACACTCCTGATAGGTAATGTGTGATTCAGATTTAGGGATAATAGTGCACTTTATCATCTGGCAGTTTCCTCAGGGGCTGTGGAGCTTTCCCTGGGAACTTGTAAATGATGGAGTCCAAAACAACTGAAATATGGATTACCTCCACCTGGTGTACCACTAGGTAGCACTTCAGGTCTGATCTGAAAAGAAGGTGGTATTTTTTTGTACTGGTGCACTATTTGTGTGGTACCAGCATTTTCAGGGAGACTGTTTCTGCAGTATAGTATTGGGGAGCACAGTGGGCAAAGTACTGGGGGGGGCAGGATGGGGTGTTGAGCAGTGGGAGGATGATGGAAGAGTAAGAAAGTAAGATGTCTGTTTGTTAAACTCTGCAGAGACGAGGCGCGGCTGAAAGAAGTCACCATGGCGGTCTGGTCTGACAGGAGAAGAAGAGGAAAGAGAATGTCTACATCAGAGAAGAGTAGTCACTGGATGTAAGAGGTACATATGTGGTGCTATGTTACTCTGTATGTTCTCTAAAGTATGTCTTTAAGGGCTTCCTTTTTTTGTACGAGTGCTGCCTTCTCTGCTCTGTTTACTGCTCATCACTGCAAATGCTGCAGCGAGCAGGTGAACAGATCGGAGAAAGCAGCTGATCTGCGGGGGTGCTGGGGTACTCCGCCGATCTTATATTGATAACCTATCCTAGGTCATCAGTAGTAAATAGAGGACAACCCCTTTAACATTAGGACTGGAGGGAAGGGGTTAGGTTGAGAATTTGGCGTGAGGGTGGGGGGCGTTTCAATTTTTGACTTGGACAACAGAAAAGCTAGGTGCACCAGTGCTTAGTGGGGGGGCGGGGGCAAGCTGAACTCTTACGCCAGGGCCCATAAGACTTTAGCTACGCCACTGACCACAGCCCCACATTACCACTGTCTGTCCTGTCCGTCCACTCTGTAATTCATGTCTCCTCATGGACTCTACTCCCACAGAGATTCAGCTGAAGATCTTTTACTTGCAATATATATATATAGTCTCTAGAATGACAGCCAGGCTTTGGTACAATTTGAGCATTAAGTTCACACTCCTGATAGGTAATGTGTGATTCAGATTTAGGGATAATAGTGCACTTTATCTGGCAGTTTCCTCAGGGGCTGTGGAGCTTTCCCTGGGAACTTGTAAATGATGGAGTCCAAAACAACTGAAATATGGATTACCTCCACCTGGTGTACCACTAGGTAGCACTTTGTTCTGGCTACAGTCTGAATGCTGACTTCACTGGCTTCTGGGTTTTCCAGTGGCATTTGTTAAGTGTGGAGAAGCTGGAACTTGCTTTCTTCTCTGTGCTTTGCTGACTCACACTCCTCTGACTGACTAACCCTTTACCATAGAGGGGTATATTTACTGGTCAGCACCATCTAGTGGTGAGGAGTATAACCACATCAGCCTAGATGGATAGCCTTACCAAATACAATGTGCAATATGACATTACAGTTTAAAGTGAACCACTGTTAGTGGAACAGGTAGACTCATTCCTGTCATTAGTTTCCAGGGTCCTATAGGGTCCGTTCGGTGTTTAGGTTCCTGTGTATGAACTTGTCTACCTTTGAGGCCTGTTCATACTGGTAGATAGACAGGATTTGAGCCAGTGTTTCCTGTAGGAGGTGTCCATCTTCCTTCCTTAGTTTCTAGGCCTAATCTAATTTCCCTCCTATGCTTGGTTTGGTTTCCCCCCCCACACACCTGCGCGTGACAGACAGATTTTGTGTGTACTAATATGACAGCGTCCATTTTGTTTCTCCTAATCTTTGCTCCCTACAACTAATGTAAGGTATTTGGGAATATATTTATAAGGCTTCATTCACACATCAGTGTTTTGGTCAGTGATTTCCATCAGTGATTGTGAGCCAAAACCAGGATTGGAGTCTTCACAGACATAGAGTATCAGGGAAAGATCTGCTCCTGTTCTGTGTTTTTTTAGCCACAACTGGTTTTGGCTCAGAATCACTGATGGAAATCAATGACCAAAACACTGACGAGGCCTTATAAATATATTGCCAAATACATTTCATTCATTATAATGACTCATTTTGTCTAGGGAGCAAAGATTAGGAGTAATATTTACGGAATTTCATTTTCCTAATTCCCGGAGAACCCTTTTAAGGTGGCCGTACATGTTAGATAGGAGTTGGATGATGGCTGAACAGCAGTTGAAACAACATCTTGTGACCGATCTTTTCGCAGACACAGCCATATATACTGTATATTAGTCCATATTGGCCATTACAGTTGCTCAAACTAACCATACATGTTCAATGAAACCGGCTGATGGATGAAAGATCTTTCTGGGAACGTGTTTTTTTTAAAAGTGAGATCTTTCACTCATGAATGATCTTTCTTTGAACGAAAGAACTTTCTTATATCGGAAAATATTGACCATGGCTGACTTCTTTTCAAGAGATAATGGTCTATCATTAGTGTTGAGCGAGCATGCTCGGCCGAATACTGTATTCAGTCGAGCATGGCAGCTCGGGATCACTCGGTGTTCGGCCGAATACCGCGTGTGCTCGGATTGTTGACCACAGCACTCAAAACAACTCGTGGCTGGTAGGACAGGTGCACGTCTCAGTTGTGGTATCCTCCACCTTGGGTGTCACAGGGGGGTAGACAAGGGTAGTGTGCCCTGAGCTAACCCCTCCTTCTCTCCCTGCCTACTTGCCTCAAACGGCCCTAGGTAGCCGCGGACAACCACGAAGGCGGTCCCTACACTGTATAAGTGCGCAGGAAGGGAGAGGGTACACAGGGACAGACAAAACACAGACGTAACAAAACACAATATAGAATAGTCAGCTAGCCGGGTCAAACACAGGAGGTCACGTAAATACCGAGGGGTCAAGCAGAGAGAAGTCAAAAGTCCAAAGTCCGAAATCCAAATCCAAGTAAACAATCCAATAACTGAGAACGCACAAGCACTGATCAATGGTGTAAGCAAATCACAGGCATCTGAGTGAGGCAGTTGCCATCTTTAAATAGCCCGCCCAGGATCATGTGATGTGGCCAGCATCACATGACCTGAGGCGGAGCAAGCTGTCCAAACAATATGTAAAGTAGCCATGTGGTGTGATCAGCACCACATGGCTAAACCCAAACAGAATTAACTCATGAAGTGCTGGCTGACAAGACCAGCACTTCAATTCCCTATTGCTCGTCTCTAGGGGGGCGGAGAGGTCCGGCGATGTCGTGCAGAGGGAGCGCGACGCCGACCTCGCGTGACATTGGGTACCCAGAACAATATTTAACAAAGGTTTGAGACAGCACTCAACGTCGTTCATTCATTGCATTTTAATGGTTTCTGTTGTACATTGGTTGCCAAATTAGTAGCCAAAAGCAACGTTTCGGGCCCTGGTTGGGTGCCCTTCGTCAGGCTATAAAGAATACATAATAGTAGAAATACATTAGTATGAAAAATCCTATAACTGCAGGGTTATGCACAAAATACAGAGTAGATGTCGATCAAAAACAGAAACATTACATGAGAAGTCCCAGTGGCACACCAGTCACTGGATGACATATATGATCATAGTCAATGTGGATTATAATCTCAAGAAGCGTGTGATAAGCTAATGTGAGACATAATTCATATGGCAAGGTAGGCATGATTCGTCTCAAGAAAGGCACATAATAGGATAATGGAGTACAGAGTTCATAATTCATAGAAGGCAAACGTGAGATACAGTCGCATGATTAAAAGTTCAATTAGATAATAGGCAACATGATTCAAGGTGATAGTAACATGATTGGTAGAAATAAAGAAGGTGACATGATTGGTAGGAATAAGGAAGGTAACATGACTGGTAGGAATAAAGAAGGTAACATGATTGGTAGGAATAAAGAAGGTAGTACATAAGAGGCATAAAGGAGTGGGATCAGGACATAGGGTAAGTAATGGGAATAAATAGAATGAGAGGCATGATTGATGCGATGTACATATGTATAAGGTAACTGTTTGTCTAAACATGAGGCATTATGACCGGACCTGGATAAGGTAAGTATCATTCAGAGTAGTAGCTAAAAGAGAGCCCTGGGGATCATGTGGACCTGTAAGAGAAACAGATGGAGGACGGAAAATACCTGAGTAGCGTGGATACGAGTCCTGTGGCGTCCATGCAGTTGCATGGTGCAGGGGGCTCTATAAGGCATATGGGCCGGAAGAGGGGCCGGCGGCATCTGCGCCTTCCGGTTGTATCGGACGCGCCAGATGCCGGCGTCGGCGCCCGAGTCGGAGCATGCACAGTATACTGGTAGGGGACGGGGCCGCCATCTTGGAGGAGGGCATGGATGCCCTATTTTCACAAAGGTACTTAGAGAAGGGGACTTTGAGCAAGGAATCAAAATATATTTGCATGGAGAGGTCCATGTGTCTATGGGGGGTACCTGTATCTATAAGGTACCACTATATATAAAAGGTACCATTATACATAAGGCCCAAGCTGGTAGATAGCGGGGCCGCCATCTTGGAAGATATAAGCAGTTTGATATGATGGAGGAAGAGGACGAGAAGAGGACGAGAAGAGGAAGGGGTGAATGGAAATACAGTGTATTCAATACACCTTAAAAGCCACATTTAAAATTCCTTTATGTTCAGCCGCTTTCCTCTGGTGGGGTAGCGAAGTCAGGGGCAATCCAGGCCTTGTTCATTTTGATAAGCGTCAACCTGTCAGCATTTTTTCCGTTGACAGGCGGCTGCAGTTATTATGCCCCCAGCGGCACTAAATAACCGCTCTGACAAAATGCTGGTGGCAGGGCAGGCCAGCACCTCCAAGGCGTAGAGCGCCAGTTTCTGCCACGTGTCCAGCTTAGACACCCAATAATTATAAGGCACAGAGGGATCGCTGAGGACGTTGACATGGTCAGCTAGGTACTCCTACTTACCATTTTCCAAAACTTTTCCCTCCTTGTGACACTAGGCCACTTATCAGAACCTTTTCCACATGCAGAGCTGTCCACCTTTATTGTGAGCAGGTGGAGTTCCAGCGCGTGCTCAGGTCGCACAGCAGTCAGTGAGCTGGCAAGTGGAAGTGCTGCTGCAGCGTAGTCAGACCGGCGGAAGCTGTAGGTGACATTCGGAAATGGGCACACAGGTGGCACACCTTCACCAGCAGCTCAGGCAAATTGGTGTAGGTTTTAAGAAACCGCTGAACCACTAAGTTGAAGCAGTTTGGCCTGAGGGAGATTCCTGTTCATCCTTCCTGTTGGAGGAACAGGTAGACTCATTTCTGTCATTAGTTTCCAGGGTCCTATAGGGTCAGTTCGGTGTTTAGGTTCCTGTGTATGAACTCGCCTACATTTGAGGCCTGTTAATGCTGGTAGTAAGTCAGGATTAGAGTCAGGGTTTCCTTTAGGAGGTGTCCATCTTCCTTCCTTAGTTTCCAGGCCTAATCTCCTTTCCCTCCTACGCTCTGTGTGGTTTTCCCCCCACACCTGAGCGTGACAGTATGTGTGTGAGCTTACCGAGCTCCAAAGCCGCCACCAAATTGAGGCCGTTATCAGACACAACCATGCCTGGCTGTAAGTTGAGTGGCGAGAGCCACAGCTCAGCCTGGTCCCTTATACCCTGCCACAGCTATGAGGCGGTGTGTTGTTTGTCACCTAAGCAAATACGTTTCAGCACAGCCTGTTGCCGCTTCCCCACTGCTGTGCTACACTGCTTCCATCTACTGACTGACGGCTGACTGGTGCTGCAAGATGAGAATTCCTAGGTGGAAGTGGAGAAGGAGAAGGAGGGGTTGCAGCCGCTAATGTAGGTGGTGGCGGAAATCCTGATGGAAGTAGGGACCGCAATCCTTTGTGTCGGTAGCACCTGTGCCATCCCAGAGTACGACTAGCTCCCAGCCTCCACAACGTTCACCCAGTGTGCCGTCAGGGAAATGTAACGTTCCTGGCCAGAAGCACTGGCCAGGAAGTGTCAGTCGTTAAGTGGACCTTCCCAGTAACTGCGTTGGTCAGGGCACGGGTTATGTTACGGGACACATGCTGGTGTAAGGCGGGGACGGCACACCGGCAGAAATAGTGGCGGCTAGGTACTGAGTAACGAGGGACAGTCGCCGTCATCAGACTGCGAAAAGCCTCAGTGTGTGGGACACAGAAGTGGATGTGCTCGCTGATGGTGCTTGCGAGGGTCAAGTTGCAGGGCGGGAGGCATCTGGGCCTGCGTCTAGGCTAGCACGTAACACAGGGGAAGAGGAGGCAGTGGTGTGACCCGCAGACACCTATCGTGGGCCCAGGCATTTGGCCCACCTATTAGGGTGCTTTGCTGCCATGTGGAGGATCATGCTGGTGGTGGTCAGGTTGCAAGTGTTCATGCCCCTGCTCATTTTGGTATGGCACAGGTTGCAATTGACAATTCTACTATCGTCCACACTTGTTGGTGTGGCCTGCCTTCTCCCTTTTGCCACCCCACCGCCTCTTCCAGCCTGTTGCGGTGCTGCGGATCCCTCCCCCTCTGTACTGCTGTCCTCGCTCGGCTTGCCTCCTTCCCATCTTGGGCCAGTGATTTCATCGTCCACCACCTCCTCTTCCACTCCTTCACTCTGGTCCTCCTCCTGACAAGTTGACTTTCAGTGCTGCTGACACTCAAAAAGATTTGGGGTGAGGGTCTGCTGCTGATCTGACCGTCTAAAACATTAGGAGTGAGTGCCTGCTGCTGATCTGACCGTCTAAAACATTAGGGGCGAGTGCCTGCTGCTGATCTGACCGTGTAAAACATTCGGGGCGAGTGTCTGCTGCTGATCTGACCGTCTAAAACATTAGGGGTGAGGGCCTGCTGCTACTCACGCTTTATATACAAGTAAATATATGTTTCCTAACAATATTTCCTCTAAAATCAATGTTATCTTCGGTTTTGGGGGGTATTCTTGTCATTCCGTAAAAGTGGCGTAATACTCGGACAACATCGTTAATAGCAGCGACTTTGGAGTCCAAGATGCATCCATACATCCTCCCCATGCTGTTCTCAAACCATTTCAGTGGTGTTTCCACCATTTTCTCACCTTTCCCTAAGAACCAGACCCCCTCCCCTCTTCAGAGCAGGGGGTGCCTGGTTTAGTGCTCGGGTTCTCCCATTGACCGGCCGAGCACTCGAGTACCACCTAGTGTTCGGCCAGAGCACCCAAGCACCCGAGCATTACGGTGCTCGATCAACACTATCTATCATTGGTCCGCTGAAAAGATTGTTCATTGTTAAATATTTTGAGCCACTTTATGTGTCCACTGCTTTCATGCTACATCTTTTTCTTATTGTGAAGCCAGGCAACACTGGTCTTGGCTTAGGACAGAGATGAATCCTCTCCTGGGATATATTTTGACTTTGAGTTGTTGCAGTAATTTAAGCAGTCCAGCCACTTATGAGGACATTAACCACTGCTCCTAGTTTTCTGTTTTTGAGTGAGCCATCTGTGTAATGTGCAGGGTCTGCCAGCAGCACCATGCCCATGGTAATGAGTGTGCTGGAGCCTAAGTAGGAGACCCGCTGCCAAGTGGTTGTTAAATGCATATGCCCTAATAGGGCATAAGAAAAGGAGTTGTCTAAAGCAACATAAGTATTAAAGGACACACATACCCCATTTTTAACATATATCCATTCAAACATGAAACTGTATGTGTTTGATCTGCTTCTTTTCATAAACTATTCAATATGCAATAAGAAAGGTCATTTGGAAGTGGGGAAATAACAGCACTGTATGGTGGCCGAAAAATGAAAGCTTTGAATGCCTGCTCGGTAAGAGAACAATCACCCAGTTGGCATTCTTTTTTACAGACTACCTGAAGTTCTGTGTTCCAGCAGAAAATAATTTTGCGCTACTTGTAGATCACACATGCATTGCTTTTGTATAGAGACTATAACGTTGATGGTCTGTGAACAACAATGTGGCTAATACCACAGTAAATATTTCATATATTACCCTGACCCGTGCCTGTTGTGAACTACTTTTAGACACTTCCGTAATAGAAAGTGGTGAGATATGTGACCCACAGGCAAATAGTTTGGAAAGGTTTCTAAAGACAGGTTCCAACAAAGTGTATAAAAACGATTACACTAAGCATTCTGCAAGTTTTACACAACATTATCATGTCAATTGCAGCAGAAGCTGAAAAATGATGTAGCAAGTGATGTTCTCAGCCATAAAGTAAACCTGGTCATACACAGGACCATTTTTTTGTTTGATCAGATGTAGATTAGATACTGTGAAATGGTCATATGATGCAGAATTGATCTGATGTTAACGCCTTTATCACTTTTTGTGAACATTTTTGTGTTAAAAACAGTGACAACTGAACATATGATGAGACAATCTGATATTAGGCTTCATGGAAAATGCTTATCATCCAATCTTTATCCAATTGGACAAAAATTGTTCAGTGTCTGGATAGTCATACAACTCAACCATGTGACCATATTAGAGATTGATGTGGTACCGAGCCATAATATGGTGCCTATAGATATTTGTAGGCCAACAGTGGAACAATGCTCAACTATAGGAAGCAAACATCTACTGAATTGAGCTTCTAGAAGAATGCAGTACCATGGTACCAAGGTTGTCTTTTTACATACAGTGTTCACATCTACTATATTAGAGGTCAAAGCAGATGTTTCCAGTCAACAAGTATATAATCTTTCCTTGACTATGGAATCAAGCTGGGATGTCACTGAAATTCACAGAGTTGTATTTATTGCCTCTCGTTTTACATAGATAGATGTCTTATCTTTGTCCTTTTTTTCTTTGACATTCATTATTGTTATCATGTTGCCAGAGACATTTACCTTCACCTGAATAGGTTATGATACTGCTATGACGTTAAAATTGTGGAGAACTCCAAAGAAAATAAAAAACTTCCACTTGTCAATCATGACTAAAGCTTTGTAAGGAAGGAAACAAATCAAAGAAATCCTGGAAGATGTCAGCAGCCGTACTTTACCTGCAAGAGTTCTGGGAGAATGCAGTAAAATACATTTTATTAAGAATGAGATAACTAAAAATTTGCCTATTTTTCACATCTACAGTTGTGATCTTATTTAGGCCATACATTCATAAGTCTAAATTTGTAGTTGTATTCCCGCCCGCTAGTGCTACAATAATTCTCCTTCTAAGTAATTAAAGGGAACCTGTCAGCATGAAACACAGTGTAATCTGCAGGCAGCATGTTATAGAGCAGGAGGAGCTGATCAGATTGATATATAGTTTTTTGGGACAAGATACAGTAAAACTTGGAACTGATGCATTAAAATCTCTGTTCTTTCTGAGCTCAGTAGCCAAGTGGGCAGTCTTATTAGTAACTAACAGCTTTCTATGCATGTATCTACATACATAAAGAGGTGCCAATCACTAATAAGACAGCCCACTTAGCTACTGATTACAAATTTCGCTGAATCTGCTCAGCTCCTCCTGCTCTATATCTGGCTGACAGAAGATTGCACTGTATTGTAATGGTGATAGGTCCTCTTTGACTACATCTCTCATAATTCTTACAAGCATGAGTTCTATACATATATCTGTACCTGCCCCCCCCCCTTCAGTCACTTTTGATTTCATGAGCCACTGTACAGAAAGACATTAATTTATAGGGTGTGTACACAGAATAAAAATAACGCATTAATTTCAGTTGTGAGATAAATTGATCTAATGTCATCACTGAACACCAGCAGGTTATGCAACTATGGCTCAACATTACAAACTTAAAGCGAATATGTCACCTATAATTTATTTCTATCAGTTAAAACCAGAAAACGACACATGGTTACAGGGGCTGCCATCTTGCATGAGCTATTCTTAACAGGATTTAGTTGCCACGATGGGTCATAGACACAATGGACAAATAGGACCTCAGTGACTAGGCATACTCTGTAACTTGTGCAGAAGTCAGGAGGGCATAGATAACTTTGACAATCACCTATTGTGCATGATGGATCCTGTGTTATAGGTGATACTTGTCATCATAATCCTGCCTGTAATGATAAGCAGAAAACTGCAGTAAAGTGATCGGTACAGACCAAGTGGCGCCTATTAGGATCTTGTTTTTTAGAATATAGATATTGTCACAGAAAACTTAAAATAACATAAAAAATGTCATTACACCTTGCACTTTGATTGACAGGGACAGGCAGTGAAAACTCTGTTACACCGGGCCCTACCAATCAAAGTAGATAGAGAGCAGCAGTGGCTGAGAGAGCTGAGCCTCTAGGTGTAAAAACAACGCCCCCGTTGCTCCTAGAGGCTCATTTGCATAAATTAAAACCTTATTTAAAAAAAAAGCTGCAAAGTGCACATGTAGTCAGCCAGTTTCATAGGTACGAATCTGCTGACCTTTGATGATGTTTCAAAGTTAGTGGGCCCTGATATAGATATGAATTGGGGCCTAGCAGCTTCAAATTACCTCTCTGAATAGAACCTATGAGAAAAAAATTGTTGTGCTCCAAAGGCAACCTCTTGGAAACCCCTGGAAGTTATTCTTCTAAAGTCTTAAAAGTTCTTAATTCTTATGTGTATTCAACAGATTAGTGTGACTGTGCTCAGTAAATTTCTCCTAAATGAATGTGATCACCGAACGTCAGAAAGAAAGACAGATTACAGATGTACATGGAACAAAGTTTTTTTCTTCATTTTTTTTTTTATATCTTAAAACGTTTCAACTATTCAGGACAAAATGTTACAATGTTTGACCCGGTTCATTACATAAATAAAAGTTCTTTATAAATATCTCTTCATAAACAATATAAATAGCTTTACAACATAAATACATTGATGCAAGGTGAGAATTTACATACAGCTCTGTCAGAACCCCCCTCCCCTCTCCACCTGCATGAGTACCCCAAGAGACTTCGTCCTTGCACTGCTGGATTGAGTCTCTCTGACAAAGCTCGCAGCTTCTCAATGAAAACGGCGGGGTAAATGAAGACTTAATGTGTGCTTTATCCAGGTCGGTCTAGTGCGTCTGGCACAACTTCAGTGAAACCCTCTGCATACAGATGAACTGAATTTGTCCAATTCTCAGAATACTTAATCATGCAACTAACTATATCGTAGTAGAGATAAGAAGCCCTCGGTGTCAGGATGTGATAATTACTGAAAAAGTTATATTGTTGGATACATTTAGTAATACATGTAATGCTGGGATGTCCAAAGACTTGTGTCTAAATTCATACCGCTCCTGTAGACCATTACTGCAAAGTCACACGTCATACTAGTTTCGTATCAAGTATCGTATAAGTTGGCTGGAACCTCTACAAATTAATTTCCCAGATCTGTGAGAAATCCTAAATAAAATAGCAAATTCCCTGTTTTCCTATAATTACGTGCAGTTCTGTAACAACATTAGACGTCTAAAAGTAAAAACAGAAAAGGAAACGTTCCATTCATGTCATTTGTAGCATTGGAGCTTGTTTACTTGGCCATAAGATCAGCGTAAAACTGACATCAGACTAACAGATAGGATTAAAAATAGTGAAGCAGCTACTAAGGGTTCGAGACCGACCTTTGTCCCAGAAAGCACTGCAGTCTTACCCTATTATTTTGCGGAAGTTGGACAAGCATTACTGACCTCTCTGGTAGAGGCAGGTCATTACTATGAACATGGCGGGTTGGTAACTGAACTCCGGTGCTTCAGTACAGCGCAAACAGTAGCTCAAAACATTCTGTAGATGATGAGCTGTCAAGGGTTAAATCTCAGGGTAGAATTAAAGTCAGGCGTCTGATGGTTTAATTGTAACCTGGGGACGATTTCCTTGCAGCTGAAAGGTTGTCAGTCCATGAATTAGGAATGGTTTTGCACTCAGAGAGCCTAGTCACTCTACATGTGGAGAGCACGCGGGACAGTCTGCTTGGCCACCTGAAAGGTGAAGCACGTGTCTGAACACTGATATGTAAACTTCTAGGCGGCCCTCATGACAGATGCGTATACGGAGCGCACATTAATGGCTCTTGTGCGCTGGCAACAAAATGATGACAGACATGTGGTAACAGCAGGTCCTATGTCCCATCGTACCGGGCCTGTCCCCATCACTGTAAAATCTTCTGGAAACGTCAGATTCTCAGCTGGGCGTCTACACTAAGACAGGATAATGACCAGTGATCAGAAAACCGTTGTCGATGTTAGGAGCCTGAAAGAGAAAAAGACTTTGGATCAGTCATGTTATTAGCATATGGCCGGCCAGGTTTCTGACTTCTCTCATACGGCACTTTGAGGCTTGTAACAGCACATGGAAAATGCAGATGGAATTATGATCCTAGTTATTAATAACACAGCCCCAGGATTTTCAATGCCAGAAGCCTGGGAAGCGCAGCTCTGGCCTCAAATCATTCATTTTCCTCGAGTTGTCACTGTATTCCTCCCACAGGCTGAAAACTTCTGTTGCGTAGGCAAAGCCTGCACCTACTGCCTGAGTATAAAGTGCTTGTTTGGCACCGCAGCTCTAAGATTGACATTGCTTGTAATAAATCAGCAGACAATGACAATGTGGTGCTGTGTTATACACACGCCGTAATCATCTCATGTCAATTACACGTTTATGGATGATCTCATAGACTAGTTGTTATGTACCGTACCTGGAGATATCAGGAGAGCTATGGCACAAGGCAGTCTAAGTACACTGTGATAAGCATATTTATCTTAAGAGATGAAGTCAGTTGACCTAACTGGTCAACCTTTAGATGAAATCCACCAAATACATCTATATTTACTAACGGCCAGAACGCAAATTAAAACTGTATAATGTGTTGCTTAACAAAACTGAACTGTCCAGGAACACCCAGGGCTGAACACTGTCATTTTAAAGGATATCACAAGACACACCCAATAAATAAATCCTGGAATATTGCACATGATACATTTAATAGTCCTTCATCCAGTGAAAGGAGCTGAATCATGAACCTCTTTATGTTTCTGTTGGTCAAGAGGCATAGGAACCCTTATACAATGATCCCTCAAGATCCAATGACCTCAGGATACAATATTTTCAACATACAATGGTCTTTTCTGACCCATCGTAAGTTGAAACCAGACTCAACAAACAATGTCTCAGACTCTGATCCAACCAATCAAGGTCACTTCTCTGGTAAAATAGATGTATTAGTTACTAGTTATCAGCTATTCCTGACTGCTATATGTAAGGACTTGTTTTATCTGTCTTAGTTATCTGCTTATTTTTCTTAAATCTTCATTTTCTCTTATCTTGGATGACATTTTGGGCTCTGAACCCGATTACTCAAGTTACAATGGTTTCAACATACAATGGTCGTCCTGGAACCAATTAATATTGTGACTTAAGGGACCACTGTATACATATGCAGACTGTAAGATCCCGAGAAGATGGGGGAGGCATGTTCACCCATTAGTGTCTCTTAATAGTTGTTATCAAATTAAAAGGTCTGTCTGGTGAAAGAATCCTTTACAATGCAATGTAATTTACAATTCCTTTTAGCCTACTGTCTGTGGTTATAGAAAACAAACACAGACATATTCAAGTGCAATCTTGCCTTCCTGTCTTAACGCCTACCATTATTTGTTTGATTTTAGGTTTTTCAATGTTGTCTTTTTTTTGAAAGTCAGTTTCCAAGAATGTTCTTGTCTAATGTGTTAGGTAGGATAAGGGTCTACAACTACTCTGTGTAGTAACTAATTACCTATGTATAACTAAATAAAAGCTGGAATTCAAGGTTGAACTTGAACAGAGCTAGAAAAGGTGAAAACCAGATCCTGACTAAATAATGAGGGTCTGAATTCATGCTACTGTGTGTCATGAGGAACACGTGACTTTTTTGTGTTAAGACATAAGACTGTTTAGGAGAACAATAAAGTCAACGGTAAAGAGTAGTTCATACTGACCACCACAAGATGGTGCTCCAACTTCTAGCACCCCAAGCCACTCATGGCTCCGATGCGGTCCAGTTTGAGGCCAAAACAGCCTTTGGGTAGACCCTTCTTAGTCATGCCTTTAGATTTGCGGTTGTTGGGGTATTCGTTGGCAAATCTGCTCCACGCTGCCCTTGACCGTGTATCTATGCGTAGATCTCGGAGAAGTCGAGCACGAGTCTTGGGGTCGATGCTTCTTTCTCCTCTTTCTCCAGAGGCTAAATATTCAGCGAGTTCTTCCCCTAATAATGCGCGCAGTGACTGCAAGATAAAAAGGCAAAATACAGATGGTCATTAGTCAACGTATTTTTGGATAACACAAACTGACAATTAAATCACTTTGGAAATTTGGCAAAAATAGGATTTTTTTGATAGTGACGAGTTAGTGAAAGAAAAGATGATGGACTACAAATGAAATATTTGATCACTTTGGTTCAACTTCAAGTACAGTTCCGCTTGACCTTGAGTGGAGAAGCGGAATACCATCAGGCACTGTGTAGGAAGCTATGGAGAAATGCCTGTATTGCATGGTGCATTTGGAACTACGGATCCATCTCTGATGATGAAGTCGAATGATGGAAGTGATGTCTCGACTTATCTCTCACTGAAAACAACTAGCAGACTTGGCTTTCAAGATATCACACTTCCTATCGGCATTATCAGTTATCGCCACTGGATGACAAGTGATAACCTGATAAGATCAGCTCTTCTCAAGCACTGAACAGCAAGGTGGCTGCCCTGGGGGTGAAGCGGTCACGTCGGGCACATCCACTGCTTATAAAAAGGGGTATATAGTGCAATAAAGGATTTTATTTTTAGAGTGCCATGAGGATTGCTGACTACGTGGTGGACTCTGAGCTGGAGATTGTCTGTCGCTGCATTATGTCATGGACCGTACTGTTCACCTGTTTAGTAACCCTTTCCATACCAGTGGTGGTAAATATTGCGCCAAATGTGCACAAAGAAACCAAATGCACCAAACTATAGAACCTCATTTTCAGTAGACCAGAATAAGTCATTATATCATAACCTTTCTCCTTCTCTTATGTTTCTCTCATAGCGCTGGCAAATCTTCCTCAGGGAGAGAAAAGGGTTAATGCTCCAGAGATTTTTCCGTTCCTGGCGGTTGCATTTATGATGCAGATTGACCACTGATTTAAATATAATGTCAGGCGACCACCTGCTAAACTAATTTGGGAGCCTAATATCATTTATATCCCTCAGTGTCTTACTGCGGGGAGATAAATATATACATATATCTATATATACACACACATACCGCTGTCACCATGCACGTTTCTACAGATCTCCGCATGACAAGGGGCAAACCTGGTATTTTCACCAGGCCACTTTAGCTAAATATTTTTTATTTTTTTTTGGAAACTATTGTACAGGTATTAGAACTCCATTCCGTCTGTTTTTGGGCAATGAGCCCCCTCCCCCCAGACAATATGCCTATCTATGTGCAGACTGAATTTGTCATTTACCTTGGGTAAGAAAATGCACCTGCAGCTAAAGTCACAAACAGCACATTGTGCAGTCGGCAGATGTCGCAGAGCTTGTTTTGTCATTTGGCTTATCTGATATAGCAACCTCTGCTACATCTCTATGGTAGCTAACGGAAAATACCCATCATTTTTGACAATTTCCCAGGTTTACTTGATGGGGTTATATAAGGCCACCCATGGACACAGCATACTGTGCCCGTCTAATAACCATAGATTACGACATATTCTATTACGATTCCATTTCTACGACATTGTAATACTGATATGATCATTTCTAGTAATCATCTGTTTTCCTCTGTTCCCCATCCACAATCTGAGCATCTTCTGGTACCCGGCCAGACACCTGGAGTCTACAGGAATAAAATATCTCACTTGTCTGTACAGAGTTGGCTGGCTGAATACAGTGTCCTAAATGTGTGGTCTCCCTGATCGCTAGAGCTGCCCATAGGGATCAGTTCTCTCTTGGCAGATCCCATTGTTTTCAGCGGAATTTCCTAACAATTCTTAGAAGTATAACAGAACAAAAGTCTCAGGGCTGGATTTCATCGAGGGAGTCATTGTGATTTATGCCAGCCTATCGTGCCAATGGGTGATTGGTCCCTAATCAGGAAAATACTAACACAGACAATCAAACAGCTCCATCTCCTAGGAATGGCATCTGCCCTGCAGAAAACCAGTAATCCCCAATTACCATGATCACTGGGATTGCACAGTATAAACCGTAATTTCATAAATAACCCCATTAAGGGGAATGGCAGCATATTATTTTGCTGGCAGGGCAAGTATTTTCCGGGATATACTGTAGCTCATGTGGGAACTTGTATACTTGGCATCAAAACTGGGATCAGATTCTGGAAACCCTTCCCAACAATACCCCTAATATTAATGTGAATGAAGCCTAGCAAAATAAAGATCCCAATGTATGACCCAACCAGATGCCCTAAGTTAATATCAGTAGGACTGGGGTCATAATCTGTGCTAGCTTGGGGACGAAGGGAAAAGCCCTATCCCCAATTTTAAGGTGCTGTATACCATGACCTTTACATACTTGTGGCACCAACAAATAGACTTTATGAAGTTCTGGTCTTATAGGAAGAAACACTGATTTGGAGAAACCTATCAGTTCTTCTTCTCTATGGCATAGGAACCTAAACTAGATTGTTGAAAGTATGTTCCCCCTCTTCTGTGCCACCTGTCACCACTGGGGTTAGAGTTAGGGACATGTGAATGGCAGAAAGTATGGAGAAACTTTGCAAATAGCTCTGAAAGGAAAGTGAGGAGGATGTGAGAAGAAGACAAAGGATGGAAGAAGCTTCAGGTGGTCACTGACCTTCTGATGTGCCTGGACTACGGGCTTCGCCTCAGTCCTGCAGCACAGCACAGCCAGCACTAGTCCCCAGCTGACAATATGGCAGAGGTGCATCCTAACTGTGGTGGTCAGTCTCCTCAGGGCAAGAAATCCTGGCGGGTTACGAGTGGCAGAGGAGCTGGTGACTTGTAGTCCCTCCTCCTGTTAGTCCTGGCTTTCTGTAAGTCTCATATCAGCAGCCCATTCATTTTATAAAGCCGGGGCGGTGACGTCACCCGCAGTGATAGGAGGTTCTGTAACCCTTTCCCCGACCTCTGGGTGCGCTGTTTATTTGTTTACCGGGCGGTGGGGCGGGCACAGTCTCCCCTCAGGTGTCTGTCCAGGTCCCGCTGCTGCTGCCCGGGGGAGCGAGAGCTGCCCACTCTTCACCCGTTCACACCTTCTCATATCACCTAGCTGTGCCAGGACGCCAAGAGTTAACTTTCCCCTTGGCACTCTCAGATATCTGCTTTATTCATTATAAGAAAATGGAAGCAGAGCGCAGGAGTGCAAGGACGGCGCGACCCTCTGTGAATAGAGAGCAGTGGCTGTGCCCTGCATACGGGCACTGCCAGGACTCCACACCTGCAGCCTGTACTGTGACATTCAACCTTTATCATCACAGTGCCACATAATGACCTGCCTTTGTGCCCAGCACTGGTCCACAGAGCTGGCAGCCTGAGCTCATCAATGGTAAGCCTGGGCAATGGGGCTACAAGTGGTGGCATGAGTGCCCACCTCTCCTCAGGCAGAGATCGTGACAGAGTGGAACCTGCTGCTTCATGATCACTAGCTCAGACCTGTGCTCCATGTATGTGCTGCACACTATGATTACCATCAGATACCATAAATCATCTACATTCACACATGTTCTCATGGACTGTGGGCATGCTATGGTGGCAAACTGTATATCTCAGTACACTGTGATAATGCCCAGCAGCCTGACATGCCATGACAGAAGATCCAGATTTCAGGATTGGAAGTAACATCACATCTATGTGACTGATAACTGGCACGTTTCCTATTGTAATGAAACATCCTGGAGAATCCATACATTGTGCAATGTTTCCTCTGAGTCACTCAATGACTCAGGCACCCTAGCTGCACCCCTCTATTCCCACACTGGAACACCCAAGAGTGGAAACCTAGTGAGAAAAGCAAGGCAAAAATGACCATGAAATGCCACCTAATATGTCTTTACATAAAGAGGATAATACAGATATCTAACTAAAACGTTCCATATCTTGCCAGAACTTGAGAAGGTTCACACTCTATTTACATTGTGCAACTAGGTGCAGATTTCTTTCCATAGCCTAAACTAGACAGCCTATAGAAATAAACTGTGAGGAAAATTCTGGATGGAACGTAAAGCCACCAAAGATGACTAGAAGACTCAAACATGAAACCAGATATCAAACAGGATAACAAAAAAAGCCTGGAAACTACAGATAAGAAAAAACACAAAGCCCAAAATCGAGAAGGATAAAGGTCTTTCAAAGGAGGAGTGGAGTAGACAATTCCAGAGAGCTGCCAGAAATGATGAGGACCAGAATGACAAAATATGGAAATAAGCTGAAGATGGAAACAAGCAGAATATGAAGACTATTGTTTCACATGTCTCCTATAATTACTAGGATTGATTGCCTGAGGAACCTGTTTAATAAAGCAGTATTCCAGGCCATGACTCAGGAGCTCCTGATCCTAGTACGTGTAAAGGCCAGGGTCTACAACTCTGAACTTCTGGACCTTTACCTGCACTATCTGCAAATGGCTGACCTCTTACATTATTCA
Organism: Rhinella marina; assembly: GCA_900303285.1. Classification (NCBI taxonomy): domain Eukaryota; kingdom Metazoa; phylum Chordata; class Amphibia; order Anura; family Bufonidae; genus Rhinella; species Rhinella marina. The sequence continues at coordinate 191,721 of ONZH01023497.1, read as the reverse complement.
AGTCTAGAGCAGTGAAGAACATTTTTAAGCAATTGTCATCTAGCATGAAGCATAATTGTGTTATGTAACATGTTTATACCCAAAACACTAAGGATACCAGTACACATTCAGGTTTTCACCAGTTTGTTATGCAGTTTTTGAACCTAAAACCTGGGGTGGCAAAGTACAATCTCAGGCATAATGCACATGACCATGTCCATTTTCTGTAAAATACGGATGCGGTCCGTGTCTGATCTGCATTTTTTTTGTAGACCCATAGGGGGACATTTATCAATAATGGTCTAATCCCCCCCCCCCAAAAAAAAATGCTAACATTACACATCAAAACTGGTTATTTGTGTCATACAAATGAAGACGCCACTATTAAAATGTAATTTTTTTAAATATAGGGGGAAATTTATAATGAGGGGAACATTTGAAGTCAGTTGTGCTTGAGACTGGGTTGGAGTACTTTATTCCACATTTAACAAATGTCTCATGTTACCTGATAAATGTTTTTTATCCTTAAAGGAGTTCTCTGAGCTTTTACTATTGATGACCTGTCCTCAGGATAAGTCATCAATATCAGATTGGTGGGGGTCTGACACCCGGCAGCCCCGCTATGAGTAGACGGTGCGCGCAATACGCATGTGCCATCTCCCGTTTCTCTTCCTGTCCGCTGCTGTGGTCTACATTCTTTGCCATAGGATGAGGATAGGTTATCAATAGTAATAGCTTGGACAACCCCTTTAAATTTAACACTTTTGTCTACAGAAGCTACTCCAGTTTTCCTACTCCAACCTCCAACTGAAGTGAATTGAGATTTTTTTTTAAAAAAAGTCTCAATGATAAATCTGGAGTGAAACTCATTAACATAGCTAACCACACCCACTTTCCCACCCACATTACAAAACTGGAGTGAGCTTTGTAAAAATGCAAAAAGCTGCACAAAATTTTGTGCAGGTCAGTGCAAAAAGCTGGGAAAAGTGCACAAAGTTGCAAAATTTTGTGCAATCGCTTACATTTTGCACAATTGAGTGAAAAAAAGTCACAAAAGCCCTATTTTTTGACGCCAGAATTCTGGAGTGAAGGTAAGATAAATCAGGGCCATATACTTGATTATCCACCTATTTCTCTTGATTTACGACATTAGACGATACTTACCTAGTCCCTGGAACTCGCATCCCTCCAGATCCCTGCATGGCCACCACTGCATCCACCACACCTTGCTTTTGGCTGCTCCCCCTGTCATCGGATGTTTTGATCCGTGAAATGGGGGGATGCAGTGGCAGTCGTGTAGGGATCCGGAGGGATACAGGTCCCGGGGACCGGGTAAGTATAGTCTATAGGAGGGACCTGGGCATAGTGTGTGTGTGTGTGGTGGGGGGGGCAGTATTTGAGCTATTTCTGCCAATAAGAGGATGATAAATGAGGCGTAATGTGTGCCAATTTGATAGCTCTGCCCACTCTGATATTTAAAACTAATTTCTGGCGTGATGCATTCTTTATGGTGAAAATTCTGGAGAAAACAGTTGATATATTTGGCGCTAATCACATTTTATGCCCTAATTCTGGCGCAACCTGCTTAGTACGTGTCCCCCATTGACTTCAATGGGTATGTCGTTCACAATTTGCCGAGCAGATTAGTACATGCTCTATCTTTGAATGAATTCCTGTTCCTGATACTTGGCCCATGGAACAAATCGGCAGATTAGATGGTTTATGTCAGCATGAAGAAGCTCACTGGCTGGCATCACAGTTCTCCATGTAAACGGGATGTGCTGCTGACATTATGTAGAAGTAAGGGGGACAAACAATCGTAGTAGCTATCATTCATCCTGCATGCGCTTTCCATTGGCCTGTGTAAATGGCCTTTTAACCCCTTCCTGACTGAGCGATGTTCCATTTTTGTTTAGTTTTTGTTTTTTACTACTTACCTTCTTGGAGCCTTAACTTTATTTTTCTTTTCACATATCTGTATGAAAACTTGCTTTTTGCAGGATAAGTTGCACTTTCTAACAGTACTATTTAATATTGCATATGATATAGTGGGAAGCTGGAAAAAATTCCAAATGGGGTGGCGCTGGAAAAAAAAACTTTTGTGTGGGCGCCATCTTTAAAGACCCGACATCTGTCATACATGTACTGCAGATGGTGGGATTTCGTTTATGGCCTGGAATCCATTTACATTGTGATTTGCATTTTGCTTTTTTATAGGAACAAAAGAATGAATGTAACAGAAGCATCCAAACTGCTGTATGACAGACATGAATGGTGTGCGGCGGATATATCGAGCTCCATCAGATTTGAGTCATTAGGCTCGCCATTTTACAAGACAAAATAGTGCAGCATGCTTTACTATTATGACCAACATTTATAACGGAATCTGCAACGCTGATGTGAACAAAGCCTTATAGATATTGATTTTCTTCGGTAGAAACTGAAATACAGTACATGAAAACATGCACTGAAAATGTTGGTTGTCAAGGATTTTTTTTACTTGGCCCCTAGCCAACAGTACCTGTAGAGAAATCCATAATTACCTGCTCCCCATCTCTTCATTCCAGCTTCACGACTCTCTTCACTGGACTTCAGGTCCCTGTCTGTCAGCTTTTACACAGATAGATGTTGTGTGTGCCGCTGAAGCCAATGACTGTCCTCAGTGGTGACGTGTACCCAAGCAGTCCGTGCAGAAGTTGACAAGTCCAATGAAGAGATCCCAGGAACCAAGGAGCTGGAACAGAGTGGCGGGGAACAGGCGAGTACGGATTTCTCTACAACTGCTGGCTGGAGGATAAATTAATCATAGTCTTAGTAGGGCTTATTTTTTGCGGGACAAGTAATACTTTCTTATGGTAGTATTTAATATTGATGTACTACATGTGATGTAGTGGGGAGCTGGAAAAAAATTCAGAATGGGGTGGAATTGAAAAAAAACAAAACCTGAATTCTGCCACGGTTTTATGTTGTTGTTGTTTTTTTTTTTTTTTTTTTTTTACGCCGGTCCCTATGCAATAAAATTGACCTGTTACCTTCATTCTCCAGGTCAGTACAAATTCTTTTTGATTACAAAAATACCACACTTGTATAGTTTTTCTTGCTTTTTAATACTGAAAAAAAAACTTTCAAAAAATTACTTTTTTCTTTTCATTGCCATATTCTGACCCCTAGAATTTTTTTGTAGTTATGTATATTGAGCTGTATTAGGTCTCATTTGCGAGTGATCTGTTCTTTTCAGTCACATCATTTTGAAGTGTGTGCGAATTTTTGATAATTTTTTATGACAGTTTTTGGGGAGGTGAAGTTACAAAAACTAGCAAATTGGCCATTTTTATTTTTTTCCCTTACACCATTCATCATATAGGATTATTATTGTTATATTTTAATAGTACACGCGTTTTCGCACATTGCAATGCCCAAGAGGGGTGATTTTAACTTTTTTTTATTTTATTAAAACATTTTTTTAACTCACCCTGAGTGACTATAACTGGCAATGATTAGACTGCTTGTTGTGTTATGTGATGGCTAAATAATAGTCATCATAGAACACTTCATTTGCAATATACCAATACAGTGCTGCCACCTTCTGGCCTGTATTGGTATATTCTAGTAATAGCTACTGAGTAATAATAATGAGTAATAGCCTGCTTGAGGTTTCAGGCTATTACTATACCATAACATGTTCCCCGATCTCAGCCAGGGAGCGTTGTTACGGGCATGGGAGCATTCAGTGCTGGATTTTCTGCAACTGTTGCATCTTAGTCAAAGAGTGCATGTCAAATTGTTCATTGACAATCATTAGACTTACCACTGATCTCAGGGTGTCCATCACTACATTATGGTGCCCTCCAGGGCTGGCATTGGGGGGGGGCAAGCTGGGCAATTTTCCAGGGCCCCCATCTCCAAAAGGAAACAGCTATATGGATGCAGATGGCACACGGGGAGCTGTCTGCACCTTTTGCAGACCCATAGAAATGAATGGGTCCACATGCAATCTGCAAAAAACATGCATCGGATGCGGACCAAAAATATGGTTGTGAATCTGGGCTAATGTTGTACGATCCTGTCAGAAGAGCGGAGGACAGTATGGGTCCCTCACTGACATATGCTGTGAGTTTATCGCATTCAATACACTTGTGTGTGTCTGGCCTTAAAGACATACTTAGAAAGGCTCCTGGACGCTTCTTCAGGCAATTGTGTGTTGGTGTCTACCATTAAATGGAGGGAAATCTTGCAGCCAGAACTTTCCTTTAAAGAGGATCTGTCATCTCTCCTGACATGTCTGTTTTACTAAATATTTCTATTATTTTCTATTCCCTCTATGCAGCGCCGCTGGCATCCCTGTGAGGAGATGGAGAGAGGAGCCGGTGATGGGCGCGGCTGGTGTCCTCATCTCCATGGTGACAGGGGGTGGGGAGGAGCCGCCGGCACCTGTTCTCTTTGGACGCTCAGTGATTGTGATGCGCATGATGTGGGTCATGTGACGCTGGCCACGTCACGTGACCCATCAGTCTGCCCTATTTAAACAGGCAGTCTGATGGCCACAGGTTGCCTGTGATTGGTTTTCCTTTTGGAGATTGCCACACTAGCTCTTGTCTTGACATAAATAACTTGGATTTGACCCCAGCTTGTGTACCTCGACTCTGATCCTGTTTGACCCTTTTTTGATTGACACTACCTTTTGGCTTTTGACTTTTAGCTTCCCCTGATTCTGGTTTTGTCTCTGATTTGGATTTGATCCCATTCTTGGTTTTGGACTCCGGCTTGGTAACGTTACACTTCTGTGTTCTGTCTTTTGTTTGTTATTTGGCTCCCATTGTTCCTTCCCTTTAAGGCTCTGCACTCTAGCTAAGTTAGAGATCACCGTCCATTTGTGGCAGGGACAGCGGTGTGGGTAGATTCTCAGGGCTAACTTGCTCCCCTTCGTGACAAAGAGCTTGTGCTCTTAAAAACACTCAGAGTCCATGCAATATTTGGCCATCATGTTACAAAATATATATTGCACACAGCAAATAGTTACCATGTTACCTAAATCTACAAATTTTGAGAGCACACAGTATACCATAAAAAATATAACCTAATTACAGTGGTTTTATCAAATATTGGATGAAAATTCAAATTTGTGACTGAAATGTGTACTCTAGAAATGTCCCTATACTATGCAAATAAAATATAGAGGAACAGTTACCAATACTGGCGATGCTAAGCTCCTGCCCCTTTTCTTGGCACTTAGCCTGGAAAAGTGCAGAAAAGCTTTGCAAGTTATGCACATATGATATGCACCATAATTTGCAACTTATTTTTGCCACAATTGTGTGGTAAATGCCTTTTTTAAAGGGGTTGTCAAGGATTTTTGTACTTGGCCCCCAGTCAGCAGTAACTAGAGAAATCCATAATTACCTGCCCCCATCTCTTCATTCCAGGTACATGGCTCTCTTCACTGGACTTCAGGTCCCTGTCTGTCAGCTTTTACACATAGTTGTTGTGTGTCCCACTGAAGCCAATGACTGTCCTCAGTGGTGATGTGTACCTAAGCAGTCCATGCAGAAGTTGAAAAGTCCAGTGAAGAGATTCAAGGAACCAAGGAGCTGGAACAGAGTGGCGGGGAACAGGTGAGTATGGATTTCTCTACAACTGCTGGCTGGAGGATAAATAACCTCGTATAGTTCATCAGAAAATTAGTTCAAGCACCAACCATACCTCTGATGAACCAGGGGAGGTCCGAGTATTGCCTCCATAATATGGGCACAAAAAAGTCCATGTTACACCCATCAGAAAAGCAGCTGCACATTTTTTTTTTAAATTTAGAACTATGGAAATTAAAAATGATCATTTACGGCAACTGTCTCTGCTGACTAATAAAAATTATTTCTATCTCCTGTGATAATTGTAAAGCTGTTACTGTAAAGTGTAACAGGTATTGCAAAAGAAGTGGTCTGAATACTTTACAGTTAGAGATGAGCGAACGTGCTCATAACGAGCACTGTACCGCTTGGCTCCCCTGCGCTCGCATGGGCGCAGGCAGCCGCTTCCGTCGGGTGAGGAGGACAGAAGCGGCTGCCTGCGCCCATGCGAGCGCAGGGGAGCTGAGCGGTACAGTGCTCGTTACGAGCACGTTCGCTCATCTCTATTTACAGTAGAGACTGGGTAAGGACAGGATAGGGACAGTGTAAAATGTAAACTTTATTGATGTTTCTGGTGAGTTTGGCAAGACTTATTTGGTGGTGTGACCTGCATGCTGCTAAATGTCTGTGTTGCGGCATCAATAAGTTACCTAATTAGGAGCAAAGAGGTGATCAGATGAGTAAGCTCTTATCTTCTCACTTCTTTTCTGGAAATAAAAAGGTCAAATCAGAAACAGGAAGTCACAGTAATTACTATAATGATCAATAACTTGCTGTATGATATAGTATTATTTTTACAAAACCATAGGTAAGATGCAAACCCAATTCTTTAATGTGAAGTGCACATATTCAAGCATCTTACGACACATTTCCTGCCAAGTCACTCCTACTTCCTGCAAAGCCACCCTCCCTTGTCAATTGCAAAAGGAAAAGTATTTAAAATCCTTAAGGGATGTGCTGACAGGTTTCAGGAAGGAGAGGAGAGACACAAATCCTCCTCTTTCCCTGTATTACTGTACACAATCCCAGGGGGAGGGTGACATGGACTTTTGTGCATGTTAACATCCCTTCCCTTATTAATCAGAGAGCATACCTCCTCTGATTGTCACTTGGGGAGGGGGGGGGGGGTCACAGATGTGAGAAAGGATCAGTAGGTCTGAAATGCATTACCTGGTAGTGTTTGTTAGCTATCTGTCCAAGTGTATGTCTTGAACTGTACCTTGATATTAAGTCATTGACAACTGAATTTTGCAGTAAAGGTAAAATGTTTACGAAATAGCACTACACTCAGTTGATGTTGGGCCAAATAGTTCAAATGTCTACCACAATGTGTATCTTTTTACAGTTATACCCTGTGGGAGTCAGAAGTGGGAATTAGTTCCTACTATATTGGCAGCACAACAAGAACAATACCAGATTATAAGGTTGGGGAGGGACAACTTGTATGGTCTTGATCCATCTTGCAATTTTAGATTTCAATGCTTTTTTGCCCTTGTTTCTTCCTTGAAATTGAATGAATAGGTTATTCATACTCTGGGAATTAGTTCATTTCATCAAAATGAAGGAGGACATAGAAGTGTAAACGCTTCTATGGAACTCGGGAAACTAACCTGGGCTAAAAGAGGGTCTTCCAACACCATAAGATAAGAAACGGATCCAAGTACAGAAATCATTCTTAATATGGTAATAGCCACTAGAAAAAGGCTTATAGGCTGGAAGAGGCTAGAGGTTTAAAGGGAGAAATGAAGCCCTGATGGACTAAATCAAAGCTCCAAGAGGGAAAATAATTCCTCCTTTTAATGGCTGCTTTAACAAACGTTCAAACCTATTTTTATTCAGCTACAGGGTAGTCAAAGCAGAAGGAAAGGGATGAGCTTGTAGACATTGTAGCGGAATTGAAACCCTTCTTTAGGCGTTCCGTCAGGAAAACTGTAGTCTGATGAATATTAGGATCCTGCAGATCAGGAAAGTTAGCACAATTTCATCCACCAGCAACAAACGTACCAGTGCAAGAATAAAACTTGGTTCCAATGTAAACATAATCTCATCCCACGAAAAACGAGCCCCCACACAAGACCACTGGCAGAAAAAAAAATATATAGCTTTCATAAAATGGTGATGCAAAAACATTTTTAAAAAAAAAAAATGCTTTATGTAATAGTGGTAAAATGTAAAAATAATGTGCACAATGTATGTCACAATAACAAAACTCAAAAAGTAATGTCAGAATTGTTGTCTTTTCTTCATTCTGCTTCCCAAAAAGCAAACTAAAAAATAATCAAAAAGTTGCATGTAACCCAAAATAGAACAAATGATAATGGCAACTCATCCTGCAAAAAAATAAGCCCTCACACAGCTCCATTGAGAGAAAAATAAAGGTAGGGTTGTCAGAAAATGGCTGTACTGCTGCCAAAGAGGCTGTTCAAAAGCAACATGGTGCCTATATACCAATCCATCAAAATCTGCGCTCCAACAGCTAAAAGGGTATATTTCCCTTCTGAACCCTGCAGCGTACCCACAGCAGTTTGCATCCACATTTATGGCATTTCCGTTCTGTGTAGAACCTGCCTGGAAATTTAAAGTGTGTACGTGTCTCAGATGGCTCACACTGGGCACAGCATATTGGGCACTGAAATGCTATACCTGTGGAAAACTTGCAATTTTTATTTTGCACCGACAGTGGATTGTTAATTTTAGAACATCTGTGGAGTCAAAATACTCACTCCACCTCCGAATAAATACATTGATGGGCGGAGTTTCCAAAATGGGGTCACTTCTTTTGGATTCCATTTAATATTTCACCCTACAGCCTCTACAGTTGTCAGAACAAGAATTGTAAATCACTACATCGGGCCTCAAAATACGAATGGTGCTCTTATACTCTTAAGCCCTGCTGTATGTCCTGGCAAATGATTGGGGCCATATGTAGGGTGTTACTAAAACCAGAAAGCATTGCATAATAATAAGAGGGTTCACTTTTCACACTTTCACAACATATTGGGCACTGAATTGGCATATCTGTGTAAATTGCAATTTTCACTTTGCGCCATCTGCTGTGAATTAATTTTTGCAAAAAACCTGTGTGGTCAAAATGGAGTCACTTCTTGGGAGATTTTTTTTTTAAATTTAACTGCAGAGCCGCAGTTGTCGGCCAGAGCTGTGTAAATCACCAAACTAGGCCTCAAATGCATATGGTGGCCTTCTGAACCCAGCTGTGTGCCCATACAGCACTTTTTGACCAAATATGGGGGTGTCTCCATATTCAGGAGAAAAGTGTTTCTAAATTCTATGAAACGCCTGTTGGACCAACGTGCTTACTGTGCCCCTTTAAAAATTCCTTGGGTGTGTCGTTTTCAAAATGGGGTCACTTTTTGTGGGTTTCCAGTGTAGGGGTACCTAAGGGTCTCTTCAAATTTGACAGAGCACCCAGAAACTATTTCAGTAAAATCTGCCCTCCAAGAACCATATGGTGCTCCTTCCCTTCTGAGTCCTGAGTGCCCATACAGCAGTTTATGACAACATATGGGGTGTTCTTGAAAACTGCAGAATCAGGGTAATAAAGGTCCAAGGTTTGTTTGACTGTTAAACCTTATTATTTTACAGGAAAAAATGGATTCAAATGGAAAATCTGAAAAATAGCAAAGCTTTGGAATTTTACCTCTTTTTTCTTTTAATTCTTATGAAATACACGTTTTGTAAAATTTTCTATTGTGGTTTCTATTGTGTAAGCACCTCAAAGACACTTTATAACTGAAGTAATCCTTAAAAAAGTGGGTTTTGAAAATTTTCTTGAACATTTTAAAAATTGCTTCTAAAATTCTAAGCCTTCTAACATCCTAAAAAATAAAATGACATTTACAAAATGATACCAACATAAAGTAGACATAGTAAATTGTGAATCTGCACAACACAGATACTAGCCATATGCATTCCGTATTTTGCAGAACGGAACGTCCTGCTCTTTATAGAACAATCCTATCCTTGTCTGTAAAATGTTCTATTTTTTTCGGGGTTCCGTATGAATACATATATGAATGCAGACAGCACATGGTGTGCTGTCCACATCTTTAGAAGCCACACTGAAGTGAATGGGTCTGCATCTGACCTGCAAAAAATGCGGATTGGATGCGGAACAAATATACAGTCGTGTGCATGAGCCCTTAAAAGCATGTCACGAGAAAGCAGTCTCAGAATGGCTTGGATAAGTAAAAGCATTTTAAAGTTATTATCACTAAAAGTGATATGTCAGATTTGCAAAAAATGGCCTGGCCCTTAAGGTGAAAAGTGGCTCAGTACTGAAGGGGTTAAAACAGTAAATATTACCTTTCCTGAAAGATTCTTCCTTTGAGGATGTCAACTTTATATTCTTTTCCTTTGAGTAATATACTGGACCATGAAAAATGGGTCTTGATGGGCTGGGGGGGAGCAACAGAACTTCCAATGATTTTCAAAACAGACACAATGAGAATAAATTTGGCAGACTCTTCTGAAACTTCCTTAGAAGAAAAGGACCGAGAGGGCATGTGGGGATGGCATAAATCCCATCTTTTATTTTTAACACTATACATCTACTGCAGCGAGATAGCCTGTCAGATTAAAGGAGAAGAATATTTTTACTTTTGAATTCTCTCTGATAAGACCCCATTTATCTTGTTTGAGGTGACCAAGTCCACTGCAAAGTGAAGTCCAGCACCTGAGTCCTCCAACCTGTCAAGCTGGCATCCATCATGACAGCTAACAAGGGAGATGGACACCAAGGGATCCCTTTGAATAAGGCTACTTTCACACTAGCGTTTTTAAATTCCAGTATTGAGTTCCGTCATAGGGGGTCAATACCGGAAAAAAACGCTTCCAGTTTTGTCCCCATTCATTGTCAATGGGGACAAAACTGAACTAAAGACAATAGAATGCTCCTGAAAGCATTCCGTTCCGTCTTCAGACCGGAGAACAAACCGCAGCATGCTGCGGTTTTCTCTCCGGTCCAGGCATCCGCACCAAGACGGATCCGTCATGACCCCCAATGAAAGTCAATGGGGACGGATCCGTTTGGTGTGACACACCAGTAATCCGGATCTGTCCTCCATTGACTTGCATTGGGGGTCATTCTGGATCCGTCTTGGTGCGGATGCCTGGACCGGAGAGAAAACCGCAGCATTCCGGATCCGGCTACACATATACAGAGATACATACAGACATACATACATACTCACACATACACACAAACACATACATGCTCACATACTCCAGGCAGGGACGCCGGCAGCATGTCTTCACGTGCCTCCTGCGCGCAGCTATGACGTTTCCCCCCACTGCGCGCAGGAGGCGCGTGAAGACGTGCTGCCGGCGTCCCTGGCTGGAGTATGTATGTGTTTGTGTGTATGTGTGTGTATGTATGTTCTCTGTGTCTTGTCCTAATGTCTGTGTCAACATGTGTGGGGCCGGACCGCTGCTCCGGCCCACACATGTATAGCGGCAGTACGGATCCGTCGGCACCCTTTAGGTGCCGGATCCGTGCTGCCGCTAGTGTGAAAGAGGCCTAAGATTGGGATTGATGTATTCTGTCCCAGCAAGATAAGATCTAATTCTAGAGGGGACGAGAGGAAGTGACTCCAATGCTCATCTGAATACCAGACATCATTAGGCCTGTCGAATGGAGTAAGCAGTTTTATTTTGGAAGGTTGAAAGTCTCAAGATGATGTCCTCCAGTTTGCAATGAGAAAGATGGGTGTGTTAAGAGGCTGAGTCTAGAGAAACTCACAGAAAAATCTTCTTCCCCTGGAATATTGCAAGGTCCAATTTGGCTAAATTGGCAATCTATCTGAATAAAGTTCATCAAATGGCAGTTGGTCTTAATTCCTTCTTTGGAATCTACAATCAGCAGAAAATCATCCAAGCAAGGTTATGCACTTTCGTATCCTGATTAGTGTTAACCACTGTGGTCTGTATAATAGGTTTACACTGTGTCACATTACTGCATGATATTATTGCTAACTATTTTCACAAGCTTTCCCACTTTTTTTTTATTGTATGACTCTATTTTAATATGTTTTGTATTTTAAGTATGAACTAATAAAGATGATCATGTGTTTTATAATCGTGTTCGGTGTTGTCCTATTAGGCGGTAATTTAAGTATATTGACAACACCTTGCTGTAATAGCATTGGTTTGAAGCCATTATTATATAGATGTATAGAGCTGATAGAGATCAACAACTTGGCTTTCTTGAATTGTGAATCTTAAATATTTTGGTGATCTCAAAGGAAGAAATAACCTGACTTTATGAGTTGTAGGACTCAAGGGTTCCAAGTAATCATCTCCCAAGCTAGAAGAAATTGGAGTAGTCTTCCTCTAACTTGACTGGTAATTGCTTGTTATTAGACTTGTTTGGTTTAAAGATACTGCATTTGACATAGTTCCATCTTCCAGACTTTCTCTTCCCTTTGTAGTCTCTTTACTATGTATGAGGTTTATGAAAGGAAGTAATATTTCTTGATTTCTTTCTCATTGAGAAGCCTTATCTATAAGCTACTTTTTCAAGTGTTTTGTCTATTTCAGGACCAAAGAAAGAAATTGAGCACCATTTATTATTGGATAAGGTGCCCCTAGTCCATCATTTAAACCAGAGAGCTAAATTTCCTAAAATCCACATCTCTTGTCGCAAACCAAATTTCGTGGTATCTAACAATACATCCACTAAAAGGCTGTAGTTTTAGTAGTGGAAGGAACTCAATAATTTGCTCTCTAGGTTGGTTCAAGCAAATGAACACCGATCTAGCAACAGAAGTTTCTGCCATGCTAAATAACAAAATTAGAAGAGGTCAGTCAGGCTTTTTTTTTAAGGAGCCTGTCAATTTTCAATTCCACTGGGCCAAAAAACAGGATTAAATCAACTAGAATTTCAATCTTGAGAATCAGTATGTCATGGATAAAACAAGAGGCCTTTTTTTTTAATTCACACGAGATTACAAGGCATTTTTATGCATTTTACTACTTCATCCAACATAATTTCTTGACATTATCATTTACAGATAAATTTTGCTTGAGGTAACTTTAAGGTCAAACATGTTGGCAAGTCATTGGTTTAGTCTGTTGAACCTCTTCAACATTCATGATCCCCCTGACAGCTGTAAGTAGGGTATCAATGTACTTAGAAGAAAAATATTTATTATCTTCTCTCAGTTATGGGACATTGTCATTATTAATATCCAGTTCCTCTTTCAACAGGTCTTCAGACTTCAAATATGAGTTGTACTAGACTGAACTTGCACATGGGAGCTCTTACACTGTTCAGAGATTCTCACTGCTTGGAGACCAGAAACAGAAGCCTGAACGTACTCATTCACCATGGATCCTAAATCCTCTATTGAAAAAGGTTGATACTGGGGAGAGGCCTTCTAATCTAACTGTATTCCTGGACCTATAAAGCTAAATGCGCGACCTTCAGTAGTGCTCTTACGCTTGGATAAAATGGACATTCTAGAACTCTGGATTTTTTAAACCATATCCAGAAATGCCACTAGTTCCTCCTTGAGTTGGTCTCTCTGAAAGTTTTTTTGTTTTTAATGCTGAAATGTCCTGTTCTAAAGCTACCAACCCAGTTCATGACTATGGAGTAGGAAGGAAAATTAATATACAATAATTGACATATTACCATAAATTTGTATATAATAATAAATAAAAATAACAATAAAGCCACAATTTTGAAATTCAAGGCATCTTAGTCTCTAGAGCCACCCATAATTTATCCTCTTGCCCCTAAATTGTGACTATTTAAAGGGTTTCTGTCACCAGTTTTTTCGGTATGAATCAGGCTGACATTAGAGATGTGCTAATGTCACCTGATTCCAAATATATATGTGTTTTATTTACTGGTGCCCCCATTTTTATATAAAATGAACTTTTATTTTATGCTAATAAGGCTCCTAGGTGCAAGGAGCGTTACCTCTGCTCCTAGAGGCTCTGTTGATTGACAGGACCAGACAGAGAAGAAACACTTCATTCACCATACCTTTTAAGGACCTTCAATGATGTCATTACCATGTGATCAGTCACATGGTTAGGATCACACAAATAGCCTGTCTCCTCCTAAACCATGTGACTGATCACATGGTAATGACATCATTGAAGGTCTTTAAAAGCTATGGTGAATGAAGTGTTTCTTCTCTGCCTGGTCCTGTCAATCAACAGAGCCTCTAGGAGCAGAGGTAACGCCCCTTGCACCTAGGAGCCGTATTTGCATAAAATAAAAGTTCATTTTATATAAAAATGGGGGCACCAGTAAATAAAACAGATATATATTTGGAATCAGGTGACATTAGCACATCTCTAATGTCAGCCTGATTCATACCGAAAAAACTGGTGACAGAAACCCTTTAAAGCAACCTTACAAATTCTTGGCCAGCGCCGACCGACCACTTATTCCTTCTGATTGCTTTTGAGTAAGGGATGAAGGAAGGGCCTGAAAGGTGTATAGCAGCTGATATGAAACACTTTATTTTATGCACTTAATTATTTAAACTAAGATATTTTTGCATAATGGTTTAGATCAGACAGATAAAGTAACAGAAGTTGTAGTTACCAGAAAATGTGTTCCTAAATAGGTGAGGATGCCATGTGAACTGGAAACTCTACTTGGGAAACAGCATTGCTGCGCACATTTATATTTCAAGGGGGTAGCCTACTAAGCCAAGACTTTTTATATACACTATTAGGCATTTGGACATTAAAAGAAAAGGAGGGTGCACTTGAATGGCTGCCATACAGTAATGTAAGGATAATGTACCCATGGTCTCAACTTCACCATGGGTTTGATAAGCCAGACCTGCAGTGATTAACTGATCACTGGGCCAGGGTCATTACAAATGGGAGTTTTCCTTGGACATAATCTCTTATGTGTCAGTGTTATACTGCCCAAACTTTTCAGATTCATTCATAAAAGGGAATCTGTTTTAATTGTATCTCTAAAAGCTGGAAGACAATACAATAACATAGTTCTTGGTATACAGAAAAATATTTCTTGTTCTTCTTTAAAGTTCTCCATACACCTGAGCAAATTTCCCCTGACACCACCATAAACATGAACATTTATGAACTTCATCATGCCTTATTCTTAATTCCCCAACATCTGCATTGTGGGATGGTCTGGAGACACTCATACATGGCAACTAATACCTGCCTAAATTGAAGGGTTTGGTTGACTTGTTTAAAACGTTTTCTAGAAGTTTAATATTGATGTCCTATCCATGCCAGTTAGCTGTCCTGAAGTAGCTGTTGTAGCTTCACAGCCAGGACTAAACAGCTCCATCCATTTCTGTAGTGAACAAAGCTAGTTACAGCAACACTGCTCCAATTCACGTCAACACCTATTCAATTCCAACATCAACTGTCCACTAGAGAAATAGGTGGAGCTGTGGAGCTTGTCACCTGCCGGAGGCCCAGGGCAGACCTCTGGGACGTCATGCGAACAGGACACAGGCAAGATTCAGACCAGGGACCAACAGAGTACTTTATTACACATATAATAAAAGAACATGACAGTAACGTATGTAAGTAGGCAATAGTGGTAGCACTACCACAGAACCAAGTGCACCGGCAGACCAGAGGCAAAACCCAGAAGGCGGAGAGCCAGTGGTAACTGGTCGCACTTCCAGGAAGGTCTCGGTACACTTGGCCGCTACCTGCTAACAACCACACTGGTGCAAGCACCAGTGAAACAGACAACAGAACTGGAACCCAAGCAAACACAGGACATGGATCAGATGACAAGACAAACGGGAACAGCACAGAAGCAGATGGCTGGACCCTAAGCGGAATTGAAGCATGGAGGTCTCAGCCAGAGCTGCATAAAGACTAGAGATCCTTCCTCCGGAGAACCAGGAACCCTCTCACTGAAGGCGTAGACAAACATAGGAACAGAGACAGTAAGGCACTGCAGGAAAGAGAAGGAACAGACTAGATCAGAAGCAGTAGACACTGCCACGCTGGACACAGCACAGGATCAGAAGACGTTTAGCACTGCCAGGCTATCAGACGCAGTTAGAGCACTGCTAGGCTAGACATGGAACAGAGTGGATCCAGACAGTGAACAGGTACAGAAGAACAGGCAAGGCAACAACATCACAGAATAGGTACAGAAGATCAGGCAAGGGAATATAATCAACATCATCACACGACAGATACAGAAAAACAGACAAAGCAACAACACATTACCGGGCGACACCACAAACAAGGGCAGATGGCAAAACCCCCTGGGTAAGCAGACAGGGGCTACACCCAGTAAGGAACAAGACAGTCTGACCTCCTGGGTGAGCAGCAAGGTGCAACGCCCAGCAAAGCAGAGGATAGACTGACACAAGGCCCATAGCTCACAGATAGATATTGCTGGATTAACGAGGGCACCTGATAAGCCACACCCAAGAACAGACCAAGGGAAGTTAACCCCACCAGAACCAAACAGGGAGGGGAGCCTGCATGAACAGGGAAGCGAACACACAGGCTGCAGTACTGGACGTTGCCCCTGGCAACCAGCACAGCCAGTACACCAGAGCACAAATAACCCATGACACAAACAGAAATGCATCCATACTCAGACCCTGTTCACACACAAGGCCACAGCCAGCATGCATAACAGAACCAGCAAACATTGGAACACCCACAGCCAGTACACAAAGCGCATGCAGCCAGCATGCACGGCACCAGAGACAGGAGCCACAGAGATGCAGACATGGAAGCCACAAACACAGGCCACAGTTCACATGCACCACCGTAGCCAGCAGGCAGTCCCAAGCAACCACCATACACAGGTGTCAGAGTGCAGCCAGTATGCGAGGGAGCATGCAGCCAGCCTGCACGGCAACAGTGATAAGAACTGCACAGAGATACAGACACCGGGAGTACACACATTCACAGGCATAGTTTACACTCCCATTCACTTCTAATGGGAGCTCACTTGCTGGTGGCCAGACCAGAGTCCTCTAGCCACCACCTTGCAGGGCTCCGTTCTCGATATAGGTGCGGGTCCCAGCGGTGGAACCCGCACCTATAAGCCAATGGGGGCATATCCTATCGATATGCCCCCATTGTCCATGATGAGACAACCCCTTTAAAGGGAATCTGTTACCAGCTATCTCCCTAACTGTTTGATGGGGAGAATTGTTGATAGGAGGCTGAGCTCCTGAGTTATGATACTTTTAATATGCAAATTAGGCCTTTGGTGCAATGAGGGTGTCGCCTTTGCTCTTTCTGCACCCAAACTCCACTCTTTTCTGTGGTCTGACCCTCCCTACTTGCTTTTATTGACAGGGCCAGTGTCAGTGGCAAATTTGCATATAAGGAAAAAATTTCATAACTCAATAAAAGAAAAACAGAGTTTTAAATCAGGAAAACCAGTTATGTGTCTATGCAGACAGTTGGATAATGAGGTCACTGGTGAGATATTCCCTTTAGGACCACCTCCATGCACAACTATCAGCTATATCTATATACACACTTATACAGGAAGTGCTATCAATCACTGATAAAATGTTCTCCAGGTACAACTGAAATGAGAAAGAGCAGAGGAAAAAACCCTTAAAGGGGTTCTCCGGGAAGTAAGAAAATGAAAATACTTAAATATTACTTCATTATAAATATATTCCCAAATACCTTACATTAGTTATAACGGCTCGTTTTGTATGTGGAGCAATCATTAGGAGAAATAAAATGGCCGCTGTCCTATTGGTACACACAGAGCCTGGCCTAATCACACAGGAGGACAAGTTACTTCACAACACTGAGGTAAAGAGCTGCCTCATCCTCCCCTTCTCTCTACTTGCCAGGGATTATGATACTGAATACAGATGATAAGATCTTTAGCTGAATCTCTGTAGGAATACAGTTCATGAGCAGATATGGCTAATAAGCAGCAGCTCTTATATGGAGTCTCCATTACCAGAGTTTGTCCTGTCCGTCCTCTCTGTACTTCATGTCCCCTGATGAACTCCATTCCCACAAAGATTCATCTAAAGATCATATTAAACTGTAGTCGGGATCATTATCCCTGACAGTCAGAGCAGAGAGGAGGATGTGGCAGCTCTTTACCTCAGCGCTGTGAAGTAACTTATCCTGCTGTGTGATTAGGACATGTTTTGTGTGCACTAATAGGACGGCGGCCATTTTGTTTCTCCTAATCATTCCTCCCTAGACAAAACAATACATCATAACTAATGAAAGGTATTTGGGAATATGTTTAAAATAAAGTAATATTTGCATATTTTAATTGTCTTAATTCTCGGAGAACCCCTTTAAAGAAGAACTCCTGCAAACATTTTTATTCTCTGACCTGTTAGAAAGGTGCATGATATAATCTCTAGTGATTGTCATTTTCTTATCAGTGACTGTTTCTGTGAGTAAAAACCTCTCTTCTTATTGTAGCTGGGTCATGTGACCAACTCCCTGACCTCCAACTGACCCAGGACAGAAAGCCAGTAACTGCTCTATTCATTCCTATGGGAGCCTCACTTTCAGTCTCATAGGAATACATAGAGAATTAGACTTCCTGTCCACACATAAGTCTATGTGTGAGTTGGTGGGTCTAATTGCTGGTCACATGACACAGATAAGAAACTTCAGGATGATATAAGTCAAAAATTCAGACACTAGTAAGAAAATGACATTCACTACAGATTATATCAGGTATATTTCTAGCAGGACATGGAATAAAATTTTTGTCGGGAGTTCTTCTTTAAGGACAAGTGATTTTCTGTTTTGTTTTATTTTTTGGCATTTTCGTGTTTTTTTATTCCCAAACCTTCTCAGAGCCATAACTTCTTCTGTTCACATAGCCATATGAGGGCATGTTTTTTTGTGGGACAAGTTGTACTTTCTAATGGATGTTGGTAAGGGGTTAAATTCTGCTTCTTAGCAATGTGTTACTTAGCATAATTTGTATGGCGTCATGTCTCAGGTTATGAAATCTAGTAGCGGTTATTGTGTTTGAAATGCAAAGCAGTAGCCTCCAGTAGATTAACACCTTAGGTTTTATGAGATAATGCTGGGCAAGTGACTCAAAAATGCATTAATCTGATGTTGAGTATATTTAATAGACTGACTTAATAAAATGTCTAAATTTGTAACTTGGAAGAGATGCACGTAGGGTGTGGAGGATTTAAAGGCTATGAACACCTTTGGGGGCATTTTTTATGATTTCCTTCTACTTATTTTGGGGGAAAAATAATTGGTCTTCATTAAAAAGGTTCATCACTTTTGTCCTACAGGGTTAAAGGAAACCTGTCATCAACTTTATGGTGACCTCACTGAGGGCAGCATAAAATAGTGACAGAAATGCAGATTTCAGCGGTGTGTCACTCATGTGCTAAAAGTGAGCGGTTGCCGAGAACCAGCATCATAGTCATTGCAGCACAGGCCTTGAAAAGAGTCAAATATACTTAAGAAGAGTCATGGTTAATCATGAATTCCTGCTCTCCCTGCCCACCTGCTGATGACTGACAGTCTTCTACTTAGTTTTTTCCCTTTCTCTCTAGGAGAGAACTGTCAATCATCAGCAGATGGGCTGGAGAGCAGGAGATTATGAATAACCGTGACTCTTCTCAGGTAGATTTGACTTTTTTCCAGGCCTGTGCTGCAATGATTATGATGCTGGTTCTCGGCAACCACTTACTTTTAGCTCATGACTGACACACCGCTGAAATCAGCATTTCTGTCACTATTTTATGCTGCCCTCAGTGAGGTCAGCATAAAGTTGATGACAGGTTCCCTTTAAGTTTTAGCTTATTTGCAGACTGTCACTTTCTGTTTTATATTTTGCTGTTCTGATGGCTTGCTCTGTAGCCCTTATCTCTTTACCCCTGACAGCTTAGAAACACTCATTACAGCTAAATTCTTATCATTCTAGCTCTTTTCAGCAGATTCTCTCAAGCCTTGTCAGTTTGCTTGGGGACTTTCGGTGGATAGCCATTTTCAGATCTCTCCAGAGATATTAGATTGGATTCAAGTCAGGGTTCCGGCTAGACTACTCAAGGACATTTACAGAGTTGTCCCTAAGCCACTCTTGTTTTGTGTTGGCTATGTGCTTAGGGTTATTGTCTTGTTGAAAGGTGAACCTTTTGGCCCAGTCTGAGGTCCAGAGCACTCTGAATCAGGCTTTCATTAACAATATCTCTGTACTTTGTCCATTCAACAACAACCAGTGGTCCCAGCTGCTGAAAAACACCCTCAGAGCATGATGCTGCCACCGCCATGCTTAACTTTAGCGACAGTATTGGGCAGTAGTATTGGGCAGAAGATAGTATTTTTCCCCAGACATAAGACATGATAAGTTAAATCTTGGTTTTATCAGACCAGAGAATCTGGTCTTTCACAGTTCAAGATTCCTTTAGGTGCTTTTTTCCAAACTGGTATGTGTCTATTACTGAGGAGAGTCTTCTTTCTGGCCAATCTGCAATAAACCCAGATTACTTCGTTTAGAGGGACAGGCAGCTCTTCTTTCATTTAACAACTATGGAGGCCCACTTTCAGTGCAGCAAGATTTTTTGTACCCTTTTCCAGATCTGTGCTTCCACACAATCCTGTCTCTGATCTCTACAGACATTTTTTTCCTCCTCATGGCTTGGTTTTTGCTCTGATGTGTAACATTTTCTGTAAGTCTTCACGTTTTCTGTAAGTCTTTTCTTCAAGTCTTCACACTGTTGCTGGTATGTTGGCCCAGTCACTCCAGGACCTTGAAATGCTTTTTACGAAGCCACTCCTTCGTTGCCCTGGCAGTGTGCTTGGGATCATTGTCATGCTGAAAGACCCAGCCACGTTTCATCTTCAATGTCCTTGCTGATGGAAGGAGGTTTGCACTCAAAATCTCACGATACATGGCCCCATTCATTCTTTCATGTACACGGATCAGTCGTCCTGGTCCCTTTGCAGAGAAACAGACCCAAAACATGATGTTGCCACCCCCATGCTTCACGGTAGGTATGGTGTTCTTTGGATGCAACTCAGCATTCACTCTCCTCCAAACACGACGAGTTGTGTTTCTACCAAACAGTTCTACTTTGGTTTCATCTGACTGTATGACATTCTCCCAATACTCTTCTGGAACATCCAAATGCTCTCTAGCAAACTTCAAACAGGCCCGGATATGTACTGGCTTAAGCAGGGGGACACGTCTGGCACTGCAGGATCTGAGTCCCTGGCGGCGTAGTGTGTTACTGACGCTAGCCTTTGTTACGTTGGTTCCAGCTTTCTTAAGGTCATTCACTAGGTCCCCCCGTGTGGTTCTGGGATTTTCGCTCACAGTTCTTGTGATCATTTTGACTCCATGGGGTGAGATCTTGCGTGGAGCCCCTGATCGAGGGAGATTATCAGTGGTCTTGTATGTTTTCCTATTTTCTAATTATTGATCCTACAGTTGGTTTCTTCACATCAAGCTGCTTGCCTATTGCAGATTCAGTGTTCCCAGCCTGGTGCAGGTCTACAATCTACAACAGCTCTTTGGTCTTCACCGTATTGGAGTTTGGAGTGTGACTGTTTGAGGTTGTGGACAGGTGTCTTTTATACTGATAACAAGTTTAAACAGGTGCCATTACTACAGGTAATGAGTGGAGGACAGAGGAGCCTCTTAAAGAAGAAGTTACAGGTCTGTGAGAGCCAGAAATCTTGCTTGTTTGTAGGTGACCAAATACTTATTTTCCACCATAATTTGCAAATAAATTCTTTAAAAATCAGACAATTTGATTTTCTGGATTTGTTTTCACATTTTGTCTCTCAAAGTTGAGGACTACCTATGATGTCAATTACAGGCCTCTCTCATCTTTTTAAGTGGGACACCTTGCACAATTGGTGGCTGACTAAATACTTTTTTCCCCACTGTAGACAAGGGTGTGCTTTTCCAAATTGTGTCCAATCAACTGAATTTATCACAGGTGGTTTCCATTAAGGGGTATTGAGTGCAGACTGATGGGGGAAAACGTGATTTTAGCACAAGGTTGGAACATAAAATGTGAAAAAAGTGACAGGGTCTGAAGACTTTCTGAGTGCATTGCATATGAATGGGATAGTCACAAATTTCTTCAACAAATTTGCCTTATATCAATGTACCGTGCTGTAAAATTTCTGATGTGGGCGAATCATTATCCATGACAAACTAAGCATTACAATGCTCACAGACACTGCAGTGCGTAGTATCAGAGTACTCCGTGTCCTATGTTGAAGGGGGAAATCATGAAACAATACTGGCAAACAGTTTTATTTGGCTAGACAATTTCAAGTGACATTAGGTACACACAAGTACAGTGCACATGTGGACGTGCTCTGCACCACAGAGCCGACCTCTGCTTCCAGTAAAATAACAATATGCACTCTTTAGGATATAGTTTTAAATGTTTACATGAGATATACAAACCCAGCCCTTTCACATGAGGTACTGATAAGTCCCAAGACAGTGAGACCTAAGCTCCAACTGGTGACAGACAGGGCACAGGGAACACATTCAGCTTATGCCAGTCCATGGACGATGACAGAGAGTGAACTTACACAATTAAATATTTGAGGCAAATATGATATGTGGAAAAAAAAAATCACATTTTAACCTGAATCAGTTTTCCAACAGTTGTTTCCACACAACTCTTAACTTATGCATACATATATGGCAGTAACTAAATATGGCAAATAACACTATTAAATTCTGACTGTTCTGTTGAACTATAGCCTAAGGGAAGGATATACAATATTTGCTTTGGAATGTCTATTTACCAATGATGCATATAGTTATCTGCATAAAAGCATTGGTTAACATTTATTAATGTGATTGTGCCTAAACCTTGTTGTAAAATGTGAATCGTTTTACAGAAATCCACTGTGCAAAGCAACTAGGGGGCATAGCCCTAAATTTGTCATCATTTTGGCACAAAATTCTGCCACTGTGATAGATTTGGTGTATATTTAGATATGGTGATTACATATATGCTCTTATCTGTACATCTCTAAGCAGACTTCTCCCACTCCCAGATTACCATAGCTGAAACATATAGTGCCCCATTACATGAACTTTCCTTATCACAAAGTTTAAAAAAGGTTAACCAAAAAGAATGTTCATTCTTGGACTATAATGTCACTTGTAGAACAGATCATTAACCAGACTGTGGCCAAAATTGATAGCGATTACACGGTGGATAAATGAAGACGGGAGCATGGCGGATGACCATGAGGAGGTTGGTGTTGCAGAACTTTTTGCTTATATTGATTCCTTTTAGGTACTCCATTTACCCCACTCTCCGAAAGCATACTGTTAATGGATTTCCTATTAAATGGATTCTAAGCGACTGAGATTGATGGGAATAATTAAAATCTGGCCATTGCAGAATAATCATACATGCTTCATTACATATGTAGATACAGTGATGGCTTGGGAGTTATAGATGTTTTCTTAACTCTGATGAAACTTAGCTAAACTGGATGCTACACGCACATAGTTACTGGATGTAATCCTATTAGAGCTAAAGTGGGCATCTGGCATAATAAATAGTTCTAGGAAAATGTTCCTAGAACTTCTTCTATAAAAACTTGGACTACAGTACCAAATGCAAACCCTCACATAAAGTCAGTAAATCATCATAGCTACCTAATCACAATTGCATGTGAACAAGTACTGCAAAGAGCATAATCTGGCAACCTCTAGCGGGAGCTTTGTTTCCGTGCACTTTGGGCGGTATTATGTCAAATTGTAAGCAACTAGAAAGTGCACTGGAATATACACTCTGTTGAAATTATATGAATATGATATGTAAAGCTCAGAATACATTCTTTGGTGCTTTGCATCGGTGTCTCTGATCCCCGTGGGTCAGCTGCCAACTACAACTCCTGGTTGGTTCCCTACAGGGCAGTCAACATCTCTGTACAGGAGTCAAAGGGCGACCAGGCAACCACCATGACAACGCCTTAGGTTTAGCCCAAAGCCAAACTGGTGAGTTGGCACAGAGAGTCCACGCCAACTGTCTGTTACAGTGTCCAATTTCAAAATTAATCTTGTCAAATAAGAAAAGCTTAAAATGATTGTCCAAAGAAATGTACTTTTCCAATAACCGCAGGATGGAGAAGAAATATCTGATGGTAGGGATTCGACCATTGCAACTCCCAACTTATCACAAGAACGGACATCCTGTGTTCCTGGTATGGATGGAGTGGCAGTCGGGCATGTGCTGGAACTCCCTTCACTCTCTGTTGGATATAGCTGTGTGCTGTACTCTGTTTTCTCAAGCAGTCCCATAGAAAATTGATGGAATAGCAGTGCTTATGCCTGACTTCTGCTTCATTCATTTAGACAACTTGGGACCCCCATTTTTGTGATCAGTGGGGGTCCCAGCAGTCAGGCCTCCATTGATCAAATACTCATCCCCTACTTTGTCGATAGCACCCCTCTTATAGCAAACTTCCTATTTTTAGCAAGATGGCACTGAGTTGATACTCCTGATTTGGTCAGGACAATATTTTTAACATGACAATCTTCCTTAATTTTCTTTACCATACAAGCCATTCCCATTCCACCTTCTTACTGATCAAGAGTGTGCAACAATTTCCGAAACTTCCACAAATGGAAAACTACTGTTTAGACTAAAGGACAGAAGAAGTTTGGCACTCCCTGACTGCAGCTCTACTGCATGTCTTTAGTCCACGATTAACTCCTTCATATCGTAAATGTATGGCATGGCCACTAGCACTCTTTCACACCATGAAATACATTTATAGCACAGTGATGGTGCTGGCTCAGAAGCTAAGCTGGAACATGCAGCTAACACAAGTGATCAGAGATAGATTGGAGATTGTGGTTGTTTAAATGTTGTAGCCTATGTTGAGTGAATCCAAGTGAAACAAATTGAATTTGATCTGTCATTTTATTGTGAGCTGTACATAGGGACAGACTTGCCAAGCACTAGGGATTAGGTATCATGAATAGATCTCCACCTGTTCTGTGGTTTTGACCTGCACTCTTGAGAATAACTGATAAATAAGTGACGTGTGAACTAAGCCTAATAATGATGCACAGTCATTGTACAGCTAACAGAAGGGATTCAAACTCAGGTATTTGCACTGCCACAACATGGATTAAAAGAACCCTTTTTTTGAACCGCCCCTCTCTCCATTAAGACCCAGTTTGAATATATGCAGCTCAAACACTTCTTCTCAACTTTGCGAACCTCCCACGCACTGGAAAGGGAGCTCACGCCCTTTGAAAAGGCCTGCCTTGCTCCATCGGCAATCTTTGGGGATATATCTTTTCTATATGGATTGCTGCTGGAGCGATACTCGGCCCTACCTCTCTCGTTTTGCTCGAAGTGGGAGAGGGACCTGGGTATCTCTCTATCCCCAACTCAGTGGCGTAGATGTTTTCTGTTTACACATAAATCTGTTCTTGCAACGAAAGCGCAGGAAACCAGCTACAAGATACTCACAAGGTGGTACAGGGTTCCCTCACTATTGCATGGGTGGTTTCCTTCGGTGTCGGATAGGTGCTGGCGCTGTGGGTCTGCAGAGGGCACTCTGTTGCATATCTGGTGGCACTGCTCTTGCTTGCGCCCCTTCTGGGACTCGGTTCACTCAGTGATCCTGAAAATCACTGGTTTTCCGATGCCCAATTCCCCAGAGGCCTTCTTTCTATTCCTTTTTGATCTTAATGTCCCTGCCTATAAGAAATCCCTTTTGAAACATCTTGTACAGGCAGCCAAAACCGTAATACCTCGGCACTGGAAATCTTCCACGCCTCCGACCCTGGAGGAGTGGTTTGAGGAAGTCATGTCCTCCCAGAGAATGGAGGAACTAATTGCATATACCCCCCAGAAGTATGCGCTCTTTGTGAAGGCATGGGAACCTTGGGAGACCTTTCGGAGTTCGGGCTCCTATCGACACTCCTAGTCTGGGACCCCCGGACCCCTGGAGCGCTCTTCGGTGACCGGGATCATGCTATTCTGTGTCCTGTAGCAGATATGTCCATGACCAGACCCTTCCCAGACCTTTCCCACTCCCTCCCCTCCCTCTTTGTTCCCCCCTCCCCCTTTCCCTCCTGCTCACCTCCTTTGCTAATTCTCCTTTTCTTATATGACCTCAAGTAAGGCTGTCATGTTTGACATATCCATGTTAATATCTGACGAATTTCGCTAGTCAGACTCATTAAGTATTTGATTGTTATACTTTTGCTGTACTAATACAAATTGTATGAAAAACCAATAAACATTTGAATTTGAAAAAAAGAACCTTTTTTTCTCCATTACTTTATTGGCGCTACCTCTATGTCCTTATTTTATTTCACTAAAGAGTCATTGGTACACCTGGGACATTGGGACACCTGTAGGGGCGCCAGTGTTTTTTTTTTTTTCTTTACTGTAGGATACTGTATGCAATGATAACACACGATGCCTGCCCCAAAATATCCAAGATATAACTGTATTTAAAATTAGGCCAGTCCTCGACTAAGTTTGCCAAGGTGTACACCCCCAACAAAAACATCTGCTTAACCCCTTCACGACCAGCGCCATACTTGTGTTTCCTATAGCAAACACCCGCGGCTGATGTGTGCAACTGGCAGTAATGCTGATTGCAGGCATTTAACCCCTCAGATGCCGTGGTCAATCCTGACAATAGCATCTGAGCGGGTGAAACACCAGAAGCATGCGCTTCCGGTGTTGCTCCTGCTCCCTCGTGTGCCGATTGGAGGAGCCAGAGCATGTCTGCAGCAGACCCTGCTTTTGTGAATGGCAGGAGGCTGCTGCATAGTATTTCCTATGGAGCCCTTGCCTGTAATAAGGCTCAATAGGAAAGTAGTAAAATCATCATAGACTCCAATGCAAGTGCATTGGAGTCTATGAGAATAGTAATCTAATGATTGCTTGTTATAGTTCCCTATGGGAATTATAAAAAAGTGTGAAATAATTGAAGTTTTTTAAAATAAAAAAACATAAAATAAACTAAAAAAAATAAAAAAATACACATCATGGGTATCGCCATGTGCGAAAACGCCCATAGGATAAAAATGTAAAAATTTCTTTACCATACGGCAAACAGCGAAACGGAAAAAAGCGTCAAAATGGCCGATTCACCGTTTTTGGTCGCTTTATTTTCTAAAAAAAAAAAAAAGTGATCAAAAAGTCATATACACCCCAAAATGGTATCAATGAAAAGTTCAGATCCCCCCCGCAAAAAATGAGCCCCCATACAGCTGTACACATAAATGCCAAAAAGTTATAGGTGTCAAAATATGGCGACGGAAAAAAAATATTTTTTCCAACTTTATAATTATTTTATTACTATCAAAACACAAGTAAAACTATACATATTAAATATCGTCAGATTCGTACTGACCTTTAGAATGGAAGTAACTGGTCAGTTTTATTGCACATCGAACGTTGTAAATAAAAAAAAACCTGTAAAACTGTGGTGCAATTGCTTTTTTTTTTTTTTTTGCAATTTCAACCCGATTTGGAATTTTTTTCCCGCTTCCCACTACATCATATACAATATTAAATGTTGGCATTGGAAAGTACAACTTGTCCCGCAAAAAACAAGCCCTCATACAGCTATGTGAACAGAAAAATAAAAAAGTTATGGCTCTGTGAAGGCAGGGGGCGCAAAACGAAAAAAAAACAAAAAACCCTCTGGGCGTGAAAGGGTTAAAGGAGTCCCTTATAAAATTTAAAGAGAAGGTAAAATTCCGCCAATACCTGTCCAGCAAGAAGGCAAAGTATATAATTAAAATATACACAAGTACTTCTGGATAATCACACAGGTTTTGGGTTTATGAAGAGAGGGAAAACCAGACTGAACCCCCAGAATGCCCTGCATACTAGGAGTGGCATTCCCCACTCCTGGACCAGGGTGACAACCGCTATGTGGATAACTATTACACAAGTATTCCACTATTTAAGTCTCTAAGTTCCAAAGGTACTGTAGCTCACGGCACCATATGCAAAAATAAGTGAGTTCTCCCAAGATTTCTGCTCGAGCAACAAAGCAAAAAAGATGACCATACAGACAGAAGATGTCTTCATAAGATAACCCCTTTATCTATAAACATCTTATACCATTGCATGACAGTGACCCCAGTTTTCTGTTTTCATGTGAAGTGAACCTCAAAGTAGTCATCTACTGTTGTGTCCCATCCAGTTATTTTTCATATGCTGTATGTTCAGAGATGCTCCTCTGCATAGCTCTGTTGTGTTCCTGGGGAAGGAAGGTTAGCTCTATGTCTTTGACAATAGAATGATTGCTGGTGCCAGACAGGGTGGTTTATGTATTTCAGATTTTAATCTCTAATCTGGGATCTTCATAGACGACACACCACAAGAGTGTTCACTGAATATTGCAAAAGAAATCCAGTGAGTGCCAGTCCTGTGGGTAAAACTGTCTTGTTCATGGGAGCAGTCAGGTGACAGGCTAGCTGAAGCTTACATTCTGGTGGCTGGAGTGACCACGTCTGCACGCATGTACACAACTATTGCCCCATGGTTAGCCCATTAGCTATTTGCATGATCAAGCTGGTTTACATTGCTGAGAAAAATTATGTTTTGATATATGCAAATGAGCCTCTAGGAGCAAAGGGGGCGTTGCCGTTACACCTAGAGGCTCTGCTCTCTAAGCAGCTGCCTCGCCCTCTGTACTTTGATTGACAGGGTCAGGTGTGATCACGTTTACACTGCCTGGTCCTGTGAATCAAAGTGCAGAGGGCTCAGCAGTTACAAGGAGAGCAGAGCCTCTAGGTGTAATAGCAACACCCTCGTTGCACTTAGATGCTCATTTGCATATATTAAAACATAATTTTTCTCAGCAATGCGGGCACATATGAACATGGGACCAACACAGACGCCTTCTGCTGCCAAGTGTACATGTATCAAGTGAGCCAGTGTCATAGGTCCAAATCTGCTGACAGATGCCCTTTAAAAGGGTTTTTTTTTATTTTAGAAACATGCCAGCTTTCAAAAAAGGCCAGAACCAGAGGCGCAGCTAGAGGTTCAGCACAGGGGGGGGCGAAACATACTTGAGTGGGCCCCCCACTTAGTGGCTTCCCAAACTCACGTTTCCAACTTCACAGGCACATACTACTAGTTGTGGTTATAATATTGTATTAGAAAGATGACTGTATAAACTGATAGATCATCTATGCTGTTAAGTACAGTACAATAGACTTTCTACATACCCTAGTCTAAATACTCTACCACATAATGCAGTAAAATATAGGAGTAATAGGAGTAAAAAACAAGGGGACTTCTATGTTAAAGGAAACCTGTCCCCTGTTTTTACATCACTAAACTAACAGTCCCCTGCCCCCATCAGACCTCAGATCAGCAGAATGTGCCCCCATCAGACCTCAGATCAGCAGAATGTGCCCCCATCAGACCTCAGATCAGCTTAATGTGCCCCCATCAGACCTCAGATCAGCAGAATGTGCCCCCATCAGACCTCAGATCAGCAGAATGTGCCCCCATCAGACCTCAGATCAGCAGAATGTGCCCCCATCAGACCTCAGATCAGCAGAATGTGCCCCCATCAGACCTCAGATCAGCGTATTGTGCCCCCATCAGACCTCAGATCAGCAGAATGTACCCCCATCAGTCCTCAGGTCATAGTGTGCGCGGGCCAGGGAAGAGAGTGGAGCGCCGGACCGGAGGGCAGCCGCAGTGCAAGACAGGTAAGAAAGGTTTTTATTTTATCCTTATGTGGCTGGGTGGGCTGATCTGAGGTCTGATGGGGGTCCCTACATACAAGTGAGCACTTCCATAATGGAAGCGCTCACTTGTATTCGCCTGATTGAACTAAGGCCATCCCTGCTGGGCCCCCAGAGGCACTGGGCCCCGAGCAATCACCCCCCCTGCAGCTATGCCTCTGGTCAGAACCATTTTTCTATTTGCTACCAATCCCAAGATATGAGCAGCTAAAGCTTCAGTCTGGTTTGCTTTGAGCACTTGCAGCAGCAGAGCCGGGCACTTGGGAGCTGTTTTCCTGCAGAATAAAAGTGCTTTTCCTGGACATGTAATACAGACACATAGGTATGTCTGGGATGTGTATGCAATCTTCTGTGGGGCAGTGCTCTTAGTTATATAGGTGAAAGACTCCCTTTAAACATACAGGTTAGAAAAGTTAGCCTTCTGGTAAAATAGAAACCACTCCAAATTGATTAACATTTGGCTCCCGTGACAAACTGACACTTCACAAGTGCTTCTTAGCCCTACTGGTTACTTCAATCCAGCAGTTTCCAGCGTCACCCTAGTCACTATTACACTGGAGCAATTTCAAATGAACTCAGTCACATAATGCACTCTAAGAACTAGACACCCCAACATACCATACAATATATTTGATTTCGTCGTGCCTTTCCATCCCCCTCTATTCCACCCCTTACCATTTCTCCTTTTCTTCTAACCCCCATTAGTTACTATACTGTTCAATTTAGTTGACTGGTGACTCCATGGCGTTTAAAGGGTTTCTGTCACCAGTTTTGGGCATATAAAACAGGATGACATTTGCAATGTGCAAATGTCACCTGATGTCCAATCTGTTAATCATTTTCTTCTTGGTGTCCCCGTTCATTCATTCGGCACAGGCGCAGTGAGTGCCGCAGGCCGCCGGGCTCCCTCACTGCGCCTACACTGATGTAGGGTTGAGCGGTAAACCGGTATCAGGGATATACCGCGGTATTAAGAAACAGCGATATGGCGATATCGCTGTTTCCTAATAACCGCGGTATTTTGTGACGTCATAGAAGCGGTCACATGTGCCTGCCGCTTCTAAATCTGTGTCCGTCCACCCCTTCATCCTACATAACAGTGCAGTGCACGGGCTGCTTCAATAGCGCGGGAATAAGGGAGGTGGGCGGAGCTGTTCTGTGCCCTGGGAAAGCATTTTTTGTATAGTCATTACGGCCGTTACCTGGCTACTGTATGTCCGCTCAGCCCCTGTGTATCAATGAGCGGCAAAGAACGTGTTTTATGCTGTGCCCTCCTCACAAATGGCAGCTCGGGCTTGCGCCAGGTGAGCACCGGCAGTTGTCTGGATGTGCAAGAGCAGGAGCGCTGCCCCGTGGTTATTTACACCCCACTGCAGTCCTCGTGTAGCTTGCATGATCCTGCTGCGCCCCGGAGCCTAGGAAGATACCCAGGGTTATAGTAAGTGGAGAGTGGGAGTAGTAATTTAAGAAGTGTGCCACTGTGTAGTTTAAACCATGTGATGATCCTGTGATGGTGGTGGTGATACTACATGTCCCCTGCCACCAGGAGAGGAGCATTCCGTGTGATTTTTATAAGATTGCAGCATTACGCCTGCAAACATTTATCACCTATAGTGTGGAGAGGAGAGACCGGTGTTTGTGGCCAGAATTCACAAGGTTTAACAAGGTCCCCCCTCCACTATGACCATATTCAGCAGTGATGTCACAGTGCAGGGATAGTGTGTGCGGTGATATCACGGTGCAGGGATAGTGTGCACGGTGATGTCACGGTGCAGGGATAGTGCGCTCAGTGATGTCACGGTGCAGGGATAGTGTGCACGGTGATGTCACGGTGCAGGGATAGTGCGCACGGTGATGTCACTGTGTAGGGATAGTGCGCATGGTGATGTCACGGTGCAGGGATAGTGTGCTCAGTGATGTCACGGTGCAGGGATAGTGTGCACGGTGATGTCACGGTGCAGGGATAGTGTGCACGGTAATGTCACGGTGCAGGGATAGTGCGCACAGTGATGTCACGGTGCAGGGATAGTGCGCACGGTGATGTCACGGTGCAGGGATAGTGCGCACGGTGATGTCACGGTGCAGGGATAGTGCGCTCAGTGATGTCACGGTGCAGGGGTAGTGCGCTCAGTGATGTCACGGTGCAGGGGTAGTGAGCTCAGTGATGTCACGGAGCAGGGGTAGTGAGCTCAGTGATGTCATGGAGCAGGGGTAGTGAGCTCAGTGATGTCACGGTGCAGGGATAGGTGCCAAATCCTCATCCAATCTGTGATGTTTGATTTTAGCCTTACTGCAAAATCATAACTGCAAGACATCGTTGTGGCTGCCCCCATACAGTATAACGTCTCCTTGTGGCCCCCATACAGTATAACGTCTCCTTGTATCCCCCATACAGTATAACGTCTCCTTGTATCCCCCATACAGTATAATGTCTCCTTGTGGCTGCCCCCATACAGTATGTCTCCTTGTGTTTTTCTTTAAAATGGATATTTATCGCGATAAATTTCTTAATATCGTTATCGTCGGAATATTTTTGATATCGCCCAACCCTACGCTGATGACGTAACAGAACACCCGGAACAGACGGCGTGGGAGCCCGGCGGCACTCACTGCGCCTGCGCCAAATGAAGGCCACACGGCGCAGGCATGGGATTTGCAGCACGGACAGGGCCGGCAGCAGATAGAGCGAGCTGCCTGGCCCTGTCCATCAAAAGAAAGGAGACGTAACTAAAGGTGGGGAAACGGCGCTACTAGGTGCAGGGTTACCGCCCATTGCACCTAGTAAGGTTAATTTGCATATTAGAAAAGTTTATTTTTTACAAAAACGGGGACACCAAGAAGAAAACGATGAACAGATTGGGCATCAGGTGATATTTGCACATTGCAATTGTCATCCTGTTTTATATGCCCAAAACTGGTGACAGAAACCCTTTAAACTAGCTTTCTTAAAGAAACTTTGAGATGCCAGGGTCCCCACCTAGGAGGAACGGACTCTTCATGTCCTATGCCGCTCCGAGTACCAGTTGGTTTTGGAAATTTTCTTGAAAACATGAAAAATTACTTCTACAATTACTTCTAAGCCTTCTAACGTCCTAAAAAAAATAAAATGATACCAACATAAAGTACTTATAAATGTTAACTAGAGATGAGCAAACGTGCTCGAAATGAGCACTGTATCGCTCTGCTCCTCTGCGCTCGCATGCAGCCGCTTCCGTCCTCCTCAGGGGGACGGAAGTGGCTGCCTGCGCCCATGTGAACACAGGGGAGCCGAGCAGTACAGTGTTCGTTTCAAGCACGTTCGCTCATCTCTAATGTTAACCAATAGTTTATTAGGTATCACAACCTTTCTTTAAAAATTCCAGTAAATTTTAGATTTGCTTTATAAAGAAAGGTAAAACATATTGACCTAAATTTACCACTAACATGAAGTACAATGTGTAACAAGAAAACATTCTCAGAATCTCTTGGATAAGTAAAAGCATTCCAAAATTATTACCACATGACGTGACACATGGCAGATTTACAAAATTACATTTGGGCCATAAACTGAAAATAGGCTGTGTCCTGAAGGGGTTAACACTGCCATCCCTTCTGAGAGTTCAGCACCACACATAAGGGAGGCCGGCCAGCAGGTACCTAGTCGTGCAGCGCTCACACCTCAGTGGCATGTGGAGGAACAATGGCCAGTCAGGTGTGATAATGCCCCATGTGCGCCACTTTCCTAGGTAATATCAGACGCTAGCCCCGCCCACACGCGAGCTAAGCCGCCAGCTAACTCCGCCCCCAACAACCTGCCTGACCCGGAAGAGGAATCCCTGGAGCAGTCAGCAACGACCCGGGGGGATTTAAATCGGGTTCAGGGGGAGCCGTGTACGAGCTAGAGAGATCTGGTAAGCGGGCGCTTCAGGCAGTGATGGGGTGTGCGCATTCCTTGAGCAGCACGGTCTGTTTGTGCTCACCTCCGTCCCAGCTGCTACATGACGGTTATGTATGTGCAGTGGATGAGGCTGTTGGGGGTGGTAGTTGCAGGCTGTACGGGAAAGGGGCTAGCTCTGAGCTCAGTATAATGAATCTGTGCTGGAATGAAGGATGAACTCTTCATACAGTTCCTGACAGGCATGTGATAGGGGGGTCATTGGGGCTGTCTGTAGCTGCCACCCATGGGTAGTCAGAGACCTGCTGCTCTTCCCTATAAACTGACCCCTTCCCTCATGTAAATGGCTACACAGCTGCCAGTTATGTGGATCCTAGGACCAAACAGTGTTGCCTCTGTGTTAGTCTATTGGGTTGGGGGCGTGTAGGTAGGTATAACCCGGTGAAAGGCTTGGGCTACATTCACATGACGATGAAAACTGTCTGTATTTCATGGCCGCTTTTCCCCAGTGTCTGCATCCATTTTCTGGCAGTGTATCTGTTTTTAACAGTCACTAAAAATGGTTGAATTTCATAGGTTGTGTCCTTGCCAGCCCCCCCCCCCCCCCCCCAGTGCCCTCAGTATGTATAATGCCCCCTGTATCTATAATGGTC
This sequence comes from Rhinella marina, assembly GCA_900303285.1. NCBI lineage: Eukaryota > Metazoa > Chordata > Amphibia > Anura > Bufonidae > Rhinella > Rhinella marina. The sequence continues at coordinate 157,893 of ONZH01023497.1, read as the reverse complement.
TCATAGTACCTCCAGTATTAATTTCCTTAGTCAAGACATTTTCATAATAATGTCCCTTTTAATCTCCAGTAATCCCCCCTGCCCCTGTTGGTGCCAACAAATAAAAAAAAACAACAACCTCACCTTGTTCACTTACACCTGTGGGGACACTTGCTGCTTACTAGAGGTAGCAGGACCTGGCAGTCCCAGCATCATGTGATGTCACCACACTATATGCTTTAGGTCCTTCTGCCTCTATTACGGAGCACGTGCCCCTGCGCAAGTGGATGAGGTGTTGATTTCATAAGGATTTGTCGTCTATTTTTTCACGGCTGCTATGTGAATAGCCCCATAGACTTTAAATAACTGATGACAGCTGTCACATGGCCTTTTTTCACTGTTACGTAAATGTAACCTTAAATGTTTTTTCCAGTTTAAACTAATACCTCTGCAGTCATGGGACGTGATAAAATAAGTCAGCCAGGTAGATGACATCAGCGCTGTATGGAGACTGCATCACAGACCTGGCTCACAGGACACCTGTTTTGGTGGCATTTGGGTGGATTTTTTGGCCTATCCTACATCCATTACCAATGATCTCCTACCAATATCTAGGCTCCTGTTGTGTCTGTGGGCACACGTTTCCATAAGAAGTCTTTCCCGTGTCCTGCATTTCTGGTTCTTACACGTGTTTTTTGCTCTCCATTCAGCCTTGGCGTTCCCAGATTGCTGTATATGATAAGCTATTATTTATAGTGTTTACTGTTTCAGATCAGATTTGGGCAGCCGAGGAGTAGAGCATGGTAGGCCACCATTGTATGTATTCACAACACATGGCGCTGGCATTCAGTTATGTTTGCATCTAACCCGCTGGTCACATGTACCAGCTTTGGAAGCTTGGTTCTTGAGGTCTACCTGGATAAAGGATAGAAATACAGTCCTTGCTTCCTGCTCTTCAGCCTCTTTCACACTGCTTTCTACAGTGTCCTTAAGAAGTATGTGTAGGAGGACATCCTGTATCCTCCGATGTATAGTCTCACAGTGGAGTCTGTTGCCCATAGGCTCCCATTGTCAAATCTCACATAGCAGGTGGATGTTGGGAAGGAATGCTTCCTTCTCTACAATGGAAATGCTGGATCTGCAGGTCTAATAAAGGCACAAATCTCAGGATCTCTCGTTGACGGTCCATGAATAGGACTGCTTTTACGTGTACACTGCAGTCTCATGACCTCAGTAGCCTTGCTATAGCAAAAGTTCCAAGGTTGTTGGAAATTGGGGATAGTCACATTGGTGTGTGACTTATCCTCTGGAAGAAATATTTGTGATTGGGAATGTTTTGCCTGTTTTCTGAAATTTTTGTTAAATAGATTTTTTATTTTTTTTTGTCTTTGGCATCCTATCACTTATGTGTTTTCCCAGCTCATACCTCCTTTTAAGAAGGCACATTCTTCAGTTCCTATATAGGAAAACCAGCTTATAGAGGTGCCAGACAGCAGGGTATCTCCCTGTCTCCCTGTTTATGAAGGGCTAGGGGAAAGTTCAATGTGTATGGTATTTCTCAGCCATGTTGAAGGCTTTAATTCATTTAATGAGAAAGTTAAAGGGGCTTTCCAGCTCTGTGAAATTGGTGGCCTGTCCTTCAGATAGGTAGCTGTCTGGCAGCCTTGTTTGTCCTTGGCACACCATAACTGTTTGTGGTGTTCTTGGTACTGCTGCCTAGTCTCGTTCGAGTGAAGGCTATCACATTCTGAGTATGAACCTGCAACCTGAGGGTATGTTCACACAACTAAGATCCACAGCAGAAAAATCAATAGCAAAATTCATAGCTGAAAACGGGTTGCAGGTGGCAGACCTGTAATTTGGTGAAGGTCTTGGGGTGCAGACACATGTTCAGGTTTTTTTTATGCAGTTTTTGAAGTCAAAACCAGGAGTGGATTGAAGTTCTAGCTGTCCTTGATGCTCTTTCCTCCTATGAGCCACAACTCACTTTGGCTTCAAAAAATGTCATCAAAAAGCCTGAACGTGTGTTGGCACCCTCAGAGGAGGTTTTCTAAGTGTTTTTTTAGAAGAGTTTGAGTGAGGTTTATCTGCTTCCCCACTGACTTCTATGGAATCCACAATCAAATTTGCATCTAAGAAGTAACATGTCACTTCTCAAATATTTTTCAAATCCGCTACTGAAAGACCACTAGAGGAGATTTATCAAACTGGTGTAAAGTAAAACTGGCTTAGTTGCCCATAGCAACCAATCAGATTCCACCTTTCATTTTCCAAAGGAGCTGTGATAGGTGGAATCTGATTGGTTGCTATGGGCAACTAAGCCAGTTCTACTTGACACCAGTTTGATAAATCTTCCCCACTATTTTTACACTGTGTGCACATGGTTGAGGTTTCTACATTGAAGACAATAGTAAACTGGAAGTGCATTCAGGATAAACGCCCAATTTCTAATGCCGAGCCAGTGGCGGATTTCAGCTTGATATAGACATTTGAGAGGGTACAGAGCACACATGCTGTAACTACCCCGGCTGTTTCCATCAGCAGATCAGTGGGGGTGCAGCGAGTTGGATACCCACCAGTCTAACTTTCCTGACTGATCATAAGGTTAGACTATCCGTTTTAGTGAAGCTGGATAACACTTTCAATGTTTTTGATGTGCTACTGAGATGTCACTGGTGAGGATCTGTACAATACCAGCACAGATTGCTACAACGAAGGGGCCACTGTCCTCCAAATGCTGTTCCCCTCCGTTGGAGTTTGTCAGCAGACATCTCCCATTTGCTATTAGCAGAAAATGGTTCTACTAGAGCCTGACCCTTGTGAATACTGCCTCCAATGCATGTGAATGTGTTTTTTGTAAACCAATTCATATTCTGGGAAAAAAATGTGGATTTTTGTCTGTGGTGTTCAAAAAACAAAAAAAACCTTCTGCGCGAAGAATGAGCATGTTAAGTTTTCTTGTGGATTGCATGTGAAAACGCCTGCATTAGCTCCTTGAGAAGTGGCATGGTGCATCCAGTGCTCATCCGTGATTGAAAGTGGAATGTCTGCCTAAAATTTCTGCTGTGGAAACCCTCGCAGGCACATGGTTTGCCAAAATCAAATCTGTGATGTGTGAACAAACTCTAACAATCCTAGAGAATCCAGCAACACTTCTTTTTTTTTTTTTTTTTTCTGCTCAATTTGCTTTATTTCTGAAAAAAAGTAACTTCTTTTTTTCCCTTTGTTTTTTCCCCCCCTTTTCTCCACAAAGTCTGAGTATAAAGAAACAATATGGATCATTCAAAATCTAATCATGGTCTACTGGCAAAAGAAGGTTCAAACTGGACAGGGGTCCAGCAAAAAAATGCTTATGCTAGGCTGGTCCAGCAGCATCACAGTGGACGCTTTAAATTCTACTTGAACTATATAGCACAAAAACTGCAACCGGAAGAACCCAGTCATGTGGATACTGTCTGTGACAGAGACTCTGCTGGGGAAGGCCTTCAAGAAAGTTCTGGTAGAAATGGCTTGCATTCTAATACACTGTCCTCCTATGAGAGAAATAGTGTCTCACAGTTTGAGAAGGGATTTGCTGTGGGAGACCCAGACAAGAAAAGTGACATACAAACGCATCGTATTGGCAGACATGGGGATGGAGACTTTGACTCAAAGGACAAAGCACCCTCTCATAGTAGAGCTAACTTACTTGGTGCAAAGCTTCCATCTCCCAAAGGCATTTGTGACTTTGAGAGTAGAAAAGAATCCCGGGCTGAGAAGCATATGCCATTGTCTCAGACTTGTTCGAAGGGTGTCTCAAGAGAATTATTTTCTGAAGGTATTGCATTTTTTTAAGGGATTTGACTAACTTCTGAACTATGGGTACATGTTTAGCATGTCTACTTCTAAAACACTGATACGCTTTCAGATTTGTTGCTTATGAACCTCTTAAATTGTTGGACCAAGATGAGAACTCTATTTTCTGTAAACTCAAGTGGTCTGTGTCACTGTTTACTGTAATCAGAAGTGTCCTTTTTATCCACTAGTGTGCGTAATATATATATATATATATATATATATATATATATATATATATATATATATATATATATTCTCTCAAAAGGTTAAGGGTGGCACCATCAGTATAATAGGAAGGAGTGCCAGCAACCAAACATCAAACCAGTAGAGTTGAGCGAACGTGCTCGTAACGAGCACTGTACTGCTAGGATCCCCTGTGCTCGCATGGGCGCAGGCATCCGGATCCGTCGTGTGAGGAGGACGGATCTGGATGGCTGCGCCCATGCGAGCGCAGGGGATCCGAGCAATACAGTGCTCGTTACGAGCACGTCCGCTCAACTCTACAAACCAGATAAAGAGTCTGTGGCAGATCCATAGAGTGAAAAAAATGTGTGGTCCTTTATTCACCCGTGCAATGTTTCAGTCCGCTTACTGGGACTGTTCTCAGCTCTGTACTGCACCTTTGTTTTGATGCTGCCAGGGCTTGTTTTAGTGGCATATAAAGTGCTACAGTTCGCATAATTGCTCTCAGACACTGCCTCTATTTCCAACTGCATGTTTGTTCTTCAATTAAATTTTGTAAGGTAGTGATGTAGTTACATTCTGCCTGCTCAGCTATTCTTTTGCTCACAGACTGCCCAGCACGGGAAACATGATCTGTCATCTCACGAGGATCATTGTTCATGACAGAACACTATGCCATCCATTGGTCCAGGGCTGTGGAGTCTGGTCTGAGTCGGTCACCATTTTGGCGGAGTCGGTATAAAATGGACCGACTCCTAAAATATATAATGAATTAGTACATTTAGTTCAGTGCAATAAGTGCTGAATATATTTTTATAAGAATTTGTGAAAATAATGAAATGTCCTATAAATGTCTGTTCTATTCCTGATCTAAGGATTTAGGCTTTTAGTTGAGATGACTGTGTACTGCTCTTTATGTCCAGTGCATGTTCTCTGTATGCTTTGTTTCCTCTGAGCTCATGTTTGGAGAGGTTAGCTGCTCTCATGGCTTCTATCTGCTGATGTAAAACACCTAGGGCCCTTATGTATGAAAACTGTCTAGAAGTTTTTGTTGCCCATAGCAACCAATCAGAGCTTCCCTTTCACTTCATATAGTGCTCTGGAGAAATGAAAGGGGAGCTCTGATTGGTTGCTATGGGCAACAAAAAAGTCTTAGACCTAGACAGTTTTCATACATCAGGCCCAGAGGCGTAGCTACTGGGGGATGGGGGGGGGGGGCAGGGGAGGCGATGCTCCGGGCCCAATACCTCTGGGGGGCCCAGCAGGGATGGCCTTAGTACAATCAGGCGACTACAAGTGAGCGCTTCCATTATGGAGTCTGATGGGGGCACATTAAGCCGATCTGAGGTCTGATGGGGGCACATTAAGCCGATCTGAGGTCTGATGGGGGCACACTAAGCCGATCTGAGGTCTGATGGGGGCACACTAAGCCGATCTGAGGTCTGATGGGGGCACACTAAGCCGATCTGAGGTCTGATGGGGGCACACTAAGCCGATCTGAGGTCTGATGGGGGCACATTCTGCTGATCTGAGGTCTGATGGGGGCACATTCTGCTGATCTGAGGTCTGATGGGGGCAAGGGACTGTTAGTTTAGTGATGTAAAAGCTGGGGACAGGTTTCCTTTAACATAGGAGTCCTCTTTTTTACTCCTATTAATCCTATATTTTACTGCATTATGTGGTAGAGTATTTACACTAGGGTATGTAGAAAGTCTATTGTACTGTACTTAACAGCATAGATGATCTAGCAGTTTATATAGTCATCTTGCTAATACAGTATTATAACCACAACTAGTAGTATGTGCCTGTAAAGTTGGAAACGTGCGTTTAGGAAGCCAATAAGGGGGGGGCCCACTCAAGTATGTTTCGCCCCCCCATGTGCTGAACCTCTAGCTACGCCTCTGATTAGGCCCTAAGTGAGCTGTACCCAGAGAAGCCTGATAGATTACAAACTGTTTTTGTCATGACTTATCTGTACTATTGATTTTATGCAAATTTGTTTAAAGTTATCACTTAAACATGCTCCATGTATGAGGGAGTAGGAGTCTGAGTCGGGGTGAGGGGAAATTGAGGAGTCGGGGCTTTAGCTTACCGACTCCACAGCCCTGCATTGGACCACGAATTTTTACATTGCTTTAGCATGAGGTATATTCTACAGCAGCGTACATAGCCAGATTGCCTGTATTAGAGGGTTAAAGAGGACCTTTCACTGCTCCTGACGGGTCTGTTTTAATAGCTTCATGCATTCCCATGTAATATTCCCCATGTAAAATCTATTCTTATGGCTCTGTTGTGCCATTCCTTTATTATTTCTACTAGAAGTTGTGAATGAATTGCTAGCAGTCTGCAGTAAGGGTACAGAGGGGAGGTAACAAGTTGGGGGTGTGTCCCTGCACAGACTCACTCTAGCCAATCAGTGCTGCCATGTTCAGACTGTGCAGGTACACCCCCCAACTCGTTACCTCCCCTCTGTACCCTTACTGAAGTCTAATAGCAATTCATTCCTAACTTCTAGTTCAAATAATAAAGGAATGGCACAACATAGAGCCATAAGGGAATGCTTGAAGCTATTAAAACAGACAAGTCAGGAGAAGTGAAAGGTCCTCTTTAAAATAAAAAAAGCATAATTGTACTTTTTGTCATATACTGAGTAGCTTATTCATACCTGAATGTATGTGTATATACTGTATAGTGAGCATACCGGGAATTTTTCATAAAATGCAGCAATATTTTTAGCATGGTTTTCGTGCTTATGGCATATCTAGTTTTAGAAAAATGCACGGCACTTAACTCACCAAGGGAGTGTGGCTAAGGCTACTTTCATACTTAGGTTGTGCAGAAATAAGTGCTAAAAAGATGGTCTTTCCCCACCCATAATAACTCAGAATGACCTCACTAGTAATAGTGCAGTACTCTCAATATTAATAATGCTCCCATTTATAAAATGACCCTCCCCCTCTACTATAATGCTCTCCTCCCCTGTTGTATGATGTCCCCATATATAATGTTCTCTTCCCTTTGCTAGTGTAATGCCCCTTCTCTAGAATAATGCTGTACTCTCCTGTAGTATAATGCCCCCATGTCTAAGGCTCTTCACCCCCCCCCACTACCCATTATTTCCTCCAGTAGTGTCATACATGGATATATTTAAAAAAAGCAAGCAATATACTCACCTGTGTTCGTCTACGCTACAGGCCACGGGTTTCTTCTTTCTTCAGGCCACAGGGCCTGACTTCCCACTTCCTGGCACATGTTCTCATGATGACATCACCGTAACCTCCTGCATCGAGTCACAGACGACACAATAAAGTGGTCTTTTGCCTACTTCATCGTGTCACCCGTGACCTGGCACAGGAGGTCAAGGTGATGTCATCATGACTGCCTGCACCGTTCTACTGATTCATAGGCTTCAGGCCTATGAGGCTGAACAGTGGGGATGGGAGCCAGAGGCTTCTGTGGCCCAACTCATGACAGAAGCAAGCATGAAGTCCCTAAAATAGTGTGGTAATTAAAAAAACAGCTGTATCGACAGATTGTTAGCTTATTCTGTGGATTTATGTGTTGATTACATACCCAATGAAATGAATGGAGATATTCAGCTACAGGAAATCCTTTAAACTTTGTGTTCTGCTGCGGAGCATGGGGGAATGTGTTTATGGTGCGTGTTTTGTTAGAGAAAATTATGCTTCGTGTGGGTACTCTTAAATGTTCCCTCTTAAACCGCTGCAGTGTGGCTTTAACTGTATATTTAGTCATTGTCCTGTTGGAAGAGAAGTCTGTCCCATAAATCTTTGGCGGACTGGAACATGTTTTCTTTATATTGCCCTTTATTTACTGCCATCCTGACCAGTTTTCCAGTCTAGCCGATGAGAACCATACCCATGGTATGCTGCCAACATTATCCTCCACTGTACGAATGTGGTTCTTGTGATAGGAAATGTTGGGTTTCTTTCACACACAGAATTTCCCCTTGTGGACAGAAAGTTCAATTTTAGTCTCTTCTGACCAGAGAACCCGTGTGTTGTAGGAGTCTGCCATATGCTGTTTGGTGAACTACAAACATATTTTCTTATGTTTTTCTTTAGCCATTGGCTGATCTCTCTGACCACTCTTCTCCTCTTGTGGAATGGCTGTGTATAGCTCATAGAGGCCTTGTGGACAGACGCTTCCATATCCTCTGTGGATCTTTGGAGCTCCTTCAGTGTTATCATTGATGTTTTTATTGAGTCTCTTGATTACTGTCTTCATTGTCCAGTCTGAGTTTTGGTTGGTGATCAAGTTTGTAGTTGTACAGTATTTCAATTTTTAGAGTGTATTTGAAGGGGTTATCCACTCCTATACTTTCGATGGCCTATCTGGTCAACAGTTGTCTGACACAACCCACAACCCTACTGGTCAGCTGTTTCTGAGTAGCTCTGTTCATTGTGCAGTTACCCTGAGTTATACTTCTCCACAACTTTCTTTCACCTGTTTGGAGAGCACCTTGGTTTTCGTGTTGCTTCCTTAGTAGTGTTCTAAACTCTGGGACCTTTTGGACTAGGTGTATTTAGACTTTGGACACGGGAGACCTTAGTCAGTTAATTATGACTTCTGAAGTTAATGGGTTGGGCTAGACCTTATGTATTTTATAGCAAAGGGCATGAATACATATGCACAACTTTTATTTTTTATTTCCACTGTAATAATAAAGCTAAATATCCAGTATAATTTCAGGTTGTAATGCACCAGAACAGGAAAGACTGCAGGAGGGAGAGGGGTGAATACTTTTGCACTGCACTGTAGGATCTAATCAGTAGAGATGAGAGAATGTCTTAGAGTAACTAAACCTTTGATTAAAATTTTAATTGATGTCGCGAATGCCCTAATAAAAGGTTTTTCTAATATACTTTATTAATTAATTTTGTATCTTTATTATACTTCTCCCGCCCTAAAGTACACTATTCCCTGTGCGCTTAAAATTCAGCTCAGCGGTGTACGGAGTACGGGCTGTGAAGTTTATGAATGGGGCCTTAGCAGCGTATGTTGCTGCTCCTGCCCGTACCCCCTAGAGGTTTACTAACTCCTGTCATAGCACATAGCTCCTGCTTCTCTAAGATAGAGCCGACATGAAGTTCTCTTCGCTTAGCAGGCAGAAGCAGGAGCCCGATCCACTCAGTTAATCCTGGCATAGCACATGGGTACTCTGTAGCCTCTATGTAAGCCTGGGGGTCAATAATGCGCTCCTGCCTGTACTCATGCGCTGCTGCCCCATTCATAAATGTCACAGTCCGTACGCCTTACACTGCTGAGCTGAATTTTAAGCGCACAGGTAATGGTGCACCTTAGGGAGGAGAAAGACAAATAAAAATACAAAATTAATAAAGTATATTCATTAAAAGTTTAATCAAAGGTTTAGTTACTCTTTAAGTATATCACACTAGTGTTGATGAGAGCTGTGGTTTTCAGCAGTGTTAGGCCTCTTTCACACGACAGTATTTTTTGCGGGCTCTGGACCCGTTCATTTCTATGGCTCCGCAAAAAATACTGAGCATACTGGGTGCTGTCCGCATCCGTATGCCTGTTCCGTAGCCCCGCAAAAAAAAAATAGAACATGTATTATGGACATAGTACTGTTCTATTAGGGGCCAGCTGTTCCGTTCCACAAAATACGGAATGCACACGGATGCCATCGGTTTTTTTTTTTGCGGACCACAAAACACAACGTTCGTGTGAAAGTAGCCTTAGGCCTCTTTCAAACAAACTTTTTTTTTTTTTTTTTTTTTTTTTGCCTCCGATCCGCTTTTTCACATGAAAAATGCGGACCCATTCATTTCTATGGGGCCGCAAAAAATGCAGACAGCACACCGTGTGGTGTCTGCATCCGTATGTCCGTTCCATAGCCCGCAAAAAAAAAATAGAACGTGTCCTATTTTTGTCCGCAAAACGGACAAGGATAGGCATTGTTACAATGGATCTGCAAAAAAAAACAGATGCCATACGGGCAAAATCCTTTTCTAAATGCAAGCCTTGAGAGGTCATAGAAGTGTGGCTTGCAAATAACTTGCTAAGTCATTAACATAACTTCATAATTAACCCGTTCCGTGTTTGTATGCTGGATCTGCTTCTGTGTGCTTGCTTGTATCATTGATATTTATATATTTTTTAATTTTATTCTGAAACTAGTATGACACTCCACATTCTTATGATACCTGATGCATTTCAGAGACCTTTTTTTAGTTTTTTTTTTTTTTTTTGTTTTGTTTTTTTTCCATAAGTAGCTGATGGACGTCAGTATCAGGTGCTTGTTTCCAATGAGTCTAAATATTATACTGCATGGGATTTCTATTATTGATCTTCTGGAGCATTGCTTATGTTCCCTATGACGATTTGCAGTCTGCTAGAGCTTTATATATAGTGTACTTTAGTGAGGACATCGGGAAGGGTACAAAGACATGACTTACTACATGCATGCCCGCTGTGATTGTAGCAGTTATTGGCTTCTGATCGTTACCATTTTTTTACATTATTGAGCCTCTCTCTATATGAGTCAGTTGCGACAAGTTCGTTGATGCCGGTCTTGATCTGACAATCCAGCCTTTTTACACAGACCGCTTACATTTTTTTTTAAAGGTGCTTCTGTTAAGTAATAAAGTTCAAAGAGGTTGTGCAAGAATGGTGATGTTTTTGGCAACCCACCCCTCTCACTTGGCTGGACCTGTAAAGGGTAGATTTCCTATCTGTTTCTGCTGTTTCATAGCCGCAGCCAATCACTGTCCAAGGGCCCATTTACACGACCGTATGTTAGTGGGTCTGCAAAAAAGCAGACCCGCAATACTACAGGTGCCGCAACGTTGCTGAAGACACGGCTGGGCGCCCCATTGAAAATGCCTATACTTGTCCGCTGTTGCGGCCAAGTATAGGACATGTTTCATTTTTTTTTTTTTTTTTTTTGCGGTATAACTTCTGTTTTTATAACTTCCGCTTTTTTTTTTTTTTTTTTTTCTCCCATAGAAGTGAATGGGTCCGCATGTTATCTCCAAAATTGCGGATAATATGCGGAAATGTGCATACGGTCGTGTGAATGGGCCCAAGAGCCGGTACAAAGATTGGTCCCTACTCTGGAAGAATGAGTGTGACTTCATTATGTGGTGCCAGACTAGTGGTGATCAGATAATCCTCAGTGGGTTCTTGTTTAGAACAGAAGTAGTTTAGGCAGGGGAGGTAACCAGTTGGGGGGGGGGGGGGTGTTATGAAAGGACTGTTCTGCAGTATTTTTGTGTGCAAAAGTTGCAAGTTTTTGCTCACTATTTGGAGCTTGGAGAGAAGCAGCCTGTCCCCTGCAGCAAAATAGAAATTACTGATTTACACCAGAAACCGGCATAAATTACAGACTCAAATCTATGCCAAATCATACCTCGCGTAACTTTTCTATTGCATGGACATCCGGAAGATTCGCCTAATTTAAGAGGCCTGCATATCATCTTCTTAACCGACCAAACTTATTAAAGCTGGATTATGACTCCAGTCTTATTAAATTCCCCCCTCTGAATCCTCAATCAGCATGCGTTATACATTCTGATATTGCGGCTTCGTTTTCTGGTCTCATTTTAAGTAAGGGTTGGAAGTACAGAAGACTAATTTGTTCCCATTTGCTTTTGGTATGTCACTACAGGTGGTGACAGGAGAGGATTTTCCAGGATAAGAAACACATCGGAGTGTGCCAGCTCACCCCCAAGTGTCGAAAGGAAGCGACAGCTTTCAGAGTCTCACAGTGACAGCATGTTCAACGCTCAAGTCATGGTCAGCCCATCACAGACTGGGACAGCAAGAGGTATTCACAATCAGTATTTCAATTTTATAGACTTTATTTAACTGATAGTGTTACGGTCACAAGGCTCTGCTGGTTAAAGGTTGGGTTGTTGAAGGCCAATTAATTCCACAAGCTCTAAATGGAGAGCTGCAAAATACTTTGCTCCTTGACTTAGGCTACTTTCACACTAGCATTTACAAATTCCGATATTGAGCTCCGTCATAGGGGATCAATACCGGAATAAAAAGCTTCAGTTTTGTCCCCATTCATTGTCAATGGGGACAAAACTGAACGGAATGCTCCTAAATGCATTCCATTCAGTTCTCTTCAGTCTCCAGACCAGAGAGCAAACCGCAACATGCTGCGGTTTGTTCTCCGGTCCAGGCATCCGTACCAAGACGGATCCGGAATGACCCCCCAATGCAAGTCAATGAGGACTGATCCGTTTGGTGTGACACAATGGTGAACGGATCCGTCCTCCATTGACTTTCAATGGAGTTCATGACGGATCTGTCACCTTGCACTTTTCCCACAGCTCCCTCCAGCAGGGGGCGCTGTGTGGAATCTTGCCTTCCCTTCCATTGTGCGCACCGTCCTCCTCCTCCTCCTGTGGTGTCCGGAGCTGCTGGGACAGGTAAGACAGTGTCTGACACATGTGGGGCTGGAGCGCTGTTCCGGCCCCACACGTGCACCTGCGGCAGCACAGATCCGGTGGGACCCTTCACCCGCCGGATCCGTGCTGCCGCTAGTGTGAAAGTAGCCTTATATGTAACCTCCTCAATCGGTTCCGGTATTGACCTCCTACAGTAAAAAATGAGATCAGTTTTCTGTTAGCATCAGTTCCAGTCTGTTGCCATTCCTCATAAATCCTCCTGACCATCTATTTTCTGAGGAGAGAAGATGGCTAGGTGTACATACAGCAGGGCTGTGGAAATGAATCTGGAAAGTCAGATGTCTGATTTACAGCTTCCAGGAGATGACTGGGTACAACTCCCCTAAAGACCAACGAGTGCATACAGTGTTATCCGTGGGAATAGTGTGCAGTCTTGCTGTCCTATTAACTCCCCCCATCCTCTACTGATAACGCCTGCTTTTTCTGTCCCAATCTACACTGCAAAGCGCGAGCTTCAGAAAATCGGAGGCATCACCATATTGTTGCTGTTCTGTTGTTCTATGTAAAAACTGGAATATTTCATAACTATTTTACTTGCGGATAGGAAAAAATGAATGTTTATAATATAGTAATTGGCTATTTGACTATTACTACTACTTAATTTTAAAGTGGCAAGAGACCTTGTGACCATAGCTAAAAAGTTGACAATTTTTTTTTTCTTTTTAGTGTTTACATTAGATAATCACTTACTATAAACTTTATTTAATCTGTTACATTATTCCATAGGTGCAAATCGCAGTTCTGGCTCCACACCCAACGATAAAAAGCATAACAAGACAAGGAAAAGAAGTGTATTTGAAGCCTACTTGTCAAAGGAAGAAGTATCTGCAGGCCTGAAGAGAGGAGAACTGGATTCAGGTCTGTAATTGTCAAGAAATTGTCAAAAATAAGCTTGTTCTCACTACTACGTAAACGCCTTAAAGGGGTTTCCCGGGCTCAGAGCTGAACCTGGACACATCCCCATTTTCACCCAGGCAGCCCCTCTGAGATGAGCATCGGAGCATTTCATGCTCCGATGCTCTCCCATGTCCTGTGCTGAATCGTCCAGGGAAAGGGCTTTTCTGTTTACATTTGTACACTGCTAGGCATAGCCTTCTGCCTAGCAGTGTTCCCGCTGATGTCACCGGCACTATGGGCAGGCTTTAGCACTGCCCTAGTCTGCGCCTACCTGAGATCTGGTACATAACCTGATCTGCAGAAAAAGCCCTTGTATAGTGCAGGGCAAGGGAGAGCATGGGAGCTTGAAATGCTCATCTCGGAGGGGCTGCCTGGATGAAGAAGGGGATGTGTCCAGGTTCAGAGTTGAACAGCTTTAAAGAGGACCTTTCATCACTCCTGACATTACTGTTTTAATAGTTTCATGCATTCCCCATGTAACAACAATTCTGGAACATCTATTCTTATGTCTGTATGTTGTGCCATTCCTTTATTATTTGCACTAGAAGTTATGAATGAATTGCTATTTGTCTTCAGTAAAGGAACAGAGGGGAGGTAACCAGTTGGGGGGGGGGGGGGGGAGGGGATGTATCTGCACAGACTGACTCTAGCCAATCAGTGCTGCCATGTTCAGACTGTGCAGGGACACACCCCCAACTTGTTACCTCACCTCTGTTCCCTTACTGAAGGCAAATAGCAATTCATTCATAACTTCTAGTGCAAATAATAAAGGAATGGCACAACATAGAGATAAGAATAGATGTTCCAGAATTGTTATTACATAGGGAATGCATGAAGCTATTAAAATAGGCATGTCAGGAGTGGTGAAAGGTCCTCTTTAAGGCGATCTTTTCTGTTTTTGAGTTTACTTTGCAGATTCTGACACATTTGACACAACAAAATAGTACTGCTTGCCTTATTGTAATGGATATAAAATAGGTAGTGGCTCACCAGTCTACGATTATTGGATTTGAAGTGCTACCAATCACCGGCTTACCCCTAGCCGTAAGAATAACGTAGCAAAAGAACAAAGTTGTGATGAGCACTTTCTTCACTTGGTTTTTGTATGATACTAATAAAATATAATAATTATAATACTGTATTGTATTCCAATATAGAAAAGATGATAAAAGATGAGATGATCTTATGAATCCTAATAAAAATGATATTTAATATAGCAATAAGCGCAATATGTTACATTACACTATCCCCAGCGCTGGTTGGAAATAAAAACAAAAAAATATTTAAAAAATGAAACAAATGGATAAAAAGAATAAAAATATGTAAATATGCAGGATATACAAATGTGCCGGACCAATAAGTCAATATCTATGTGGTAAACAGAAGATGCAGTTCTCCAGTTGTTTGATCTAACAGTGCACCAAATAAGGATTTGGTGGTTTTCCAATTGATATATCTTACAGTCCACCAGATAAGGTATTGGTGTAATAAATAAAAAAAAAAAAAAAAAAAAATTATATATATATATATTATATATATATATATATATATATATATATATATATATATATATATATATATATATATATATACACATATATACATACATACATACACACAGACCAAAAGTTTGGACACACCTTCTCATTCAAATAGTTTTCTGTATTTTCATGATTATGACAATTGTAGATTCACGCTGAAGGCATCAAAACTATGAATTAACACATGTGGAATTATATACTTAACAAAAAAGTGTGAAACTGAAAATATGTCTTATATTCTAGGTTCTTCAAAGTAGCCACCTTTTGCTTTGGTTACTGCTTTGCACACTCTTGGCATTCTCTTGATGAGCTTCAAGAGGTAGTCATCTGAAATGGTATTCCAACAGTCTTGAAGGAGTTCCCAGAGATGCTTAGCACTTGTTGGCCCTTTTGCCTTCACTCTGCGGTCCAGCTCACCCCAAACCATCCTGATTGGGTTCAGGTCTGGTGACTGTGGAGGCCAGGTCATGGCGTAGCACCGCATCACTCTCCTTCTTGTCAAATAGCCCTTACACAGCCTGGAGGTGTGTTTGGGGTCATTGTCCTGTTGATAAATAAATGATGGTTCAACTCCGGATGGAATAGCATGCCGCTGCAAGATGCTGTGGTAGCCATGCTGGTTCAGCTGCAATTTTGAATAAATCCCCAACAGTGTCACCAGCAAAACACCCCCACACCATCACACTTCCTCCTCCATGCTTCACGGTGGGAACCAGGCATGCAGAGTCCATCCGTTCACCTTTTCTGTGTAGCACAAAGACATGGTGGTTGGAACCAAAGAGCTCAAATTTGGACTCATCAGACCAAAGCACAGATTTCCACTGGTCTAATGTCCATTCCTTGTGTTCTTTAGCCCAAGTCTCTTCTGCTTGTTGCCTGTCCTTAGCAGTGGTTTCCTAGCAGCTATTTTACCATGAAGGCCTGCTGCACACAGTCTCCTCTTAACAGTTGTTGTAGAGATGTGACTGCTGCTAGAACTCTGGGTGGCATTGATCTGGTCTCTAATCTGAGCTGCTGTTAACCTGCGATTTCTGAGGCTGGTGACTCGGATGAACTTATCCTCCGCAGCAGAGGTCACTCTTGGTCTTCCTTTCCTGGGGCGGTCCTCATGTGAGCCAGTTTCTTTGTAGCGCTTGATGGTTTTTGCGACTGCACTTGGGGACATTTTCAAAGTTTTCCCAATTTGACCTTCATTTCTTAAAGTAATGATGGCCACTCGTTTTTCTTTACTTAGCTGCTTTTTTCTTGCCATAATACAAATTCTAACAGTGTATTCAGTAGGACTATCAGCTGTGTATCCACCTGACTTCTGCCCAACACCACTCATGGTCCCAACCCCGTTTATAAGGCAAGAAATCCCACTTATTAAACCTGACAGGGCACACCTGTGAAGTGAAAACCATTTCAGGTGACTACCTCTTGAAGCTCATCAAGAAAATGCCAAGAGTGTGCAAAGCAGTAATCAAAGCAAAAGGTGGCTACTTTGAAGAACCTAGAATATAAGACATTTTCAGTTGTTTCACACTTTTTTGTTAGGTATATAATTCCACATGTGTTAATTCATAGTTTTTATGCCTTCAGTGTGACTCTACAATTTTCATAGTCCTGAAAATACAGAAAGCTTTTTGAATGAGGTGTGTCCAAACTTTTGGTCTGTACTGTATATATACTCTCCTTTTGTACAGACTAATTGATAAAGTTCTGTAAAGTATCCTTTTGCATAGAACAATTGATATAGTAGAATTGATACAGTTCTGTAAGTTGCGAATATATCTGGTATTTATACGTTACCCTCCTATAGAGGTAAAGAGAGTGAGCTTGTTCTCCGTGTATGGATGTTGTCAGCGCGCGCTTCTCCTTGCCGCACTGCTGCCTTGCTGTAAGATCGGAGCGTGCGGCGTCCCATGTGAGTTCCCGCTTAGTTCTCTGGTTTAGCCGCGCTGTCTTTGAATGCTGGCTGTGTGATAGGTTGAGAGCGAAGCTCCCAAAATTGCTCTCGCCGTTGGTTATCCCAGCTGTTCAAGGGTGTTTATTTTCTCTATTAAAGATGTTTTGTTTGTGAAGGCTTTGCTTGTATGATAAAATTGTCTCTGTCCCTCTTTAGATAATCCACAGGTTAATAGTAATACGGACCAAACGTGTTTCGGGGCTACACCTGCCCCTTCCTCAGTGGTCTGTCTATATCAATTGTTTTATGCAAAAGGATACTTTACAGAACTGTATCAATTAGTCTGTACAAAAGGACTAGCGATAGTGTATATGTGTGTATATGTATGTATGTGTGTATGTATATATGTATATATGTGTGTGTATATATATATATATATATATATATATATATATACATACATACATACATACATACATACATACATACATACATACATACACACACACACACACACACACACACACACACACACACACACACACACACACACACACACACACACACACCAATACCTTATCTGGTGGACTGTAAGATATATCAATTGGAAAACTGCACCAATACCTTATCTGGTGCACTGTTAGATCAAACAACTGGAGAACCGCATCTTCTGTTTACCACATAGTCATGGCCAAAAGTTTTGAGAGTGACACAAATATTATATTTTCACATGATCTGCTGCCCTCTGGTTTTTATGTGTGTTTGTCAGATGTTTTTATCACATACAGAAATATAATTGCAATCATATTATGAGTAACAAAAGCTTATATTGATAGAATGAGTTAATGCAGCAAGTCAATATTTGCAGTGTTGACCCTTCTTCAGGACCTCTGCAATTCTCCCTGGCATGCTCTCAATCAACTTCTGGACCAAATCCTGACTGATAGCAGTCCATTCTTGCACAATCAATGCTTGCATTTTGTCAGAATTTATAGGTTTTTGTTTGTCCACCCGTCTCTTGATTGACCACAAGTTCTCAATGGGATTAAGATCTGGGGAGTTTCCAGGCCATGGACCCAAAATCTGTCTTGTTCCCTGAGCCATTTAGTTATCACCTTTGATTTATGGCAAGGTGCTCCATCATGCTGGAAAAGGCATTGTTGATCGCCAAACTGCTCTTGGACGGGTGGGAGAAGTTGCTCTCGGAGGACATTCTGGTACCATTCTTTATGCATGGCTGTATTTTTTTTAGGCAAGACTGTGAGAGCAGATTCCCTTGGCTGAGAAGCAACCCCACACATGAATGGTTTCAGGATGCTTTACAGTTGGCATGAGACAAGACTGGTGGTAGCGCTCACCTCGTCTTCTCCGAATAAGCTGTTTTCCAGATGCCCCAAACAATGGAAAAGGGGATTCATCAGAGAAAATGACTTTACCCCAGTCCTCAGCAGTCCACTCCCTGTACCTTTTGCAGAATATCAGTCTGTCCCTGATGTTTTTTATGGAGAGAAGTGGCTTCTTTGCTGCCCTCCTTGAGACCAGGCCTTGCTCCAAGAGTCTCCGCCTCACAGTACGTGCAGATGCACTCACACCTGCCTGCTGCCATTCCTGAGCAAGCTCTGCACTGCTAGTAGCCCGATCCCGCAGCTGAAACACTTTTAAGAGACGGTCCTGGCGCTTGCTGGTCTTTCTTGGTCGCCCTGGAGCCTTTTTGGCAACAATGGAACCTCTCTCCTTGAATTTCTTGATGATGCGATAGATTGTTGACTGAGGTGCAATCTTTCTAGCTGCAATACTCTTCCCTGTTAGGCCATTTTTGTGCAGTGCAATGATGACTGCACGTGTTTCTTTAGAGATAACCATGGTTAACAGAATAGAAACAATGATGCCAAGCACCAGCCTCCTTTTAAAGTGTCCAGTGGTGTCATTCTTACTTAATCATGACAGATTGATCTCCAGCCCTGTCCTCATCAACACCCACACCTGTGTTAATGGAGCAATCACTGAAACGATGTTAGCTGGTCCTTTTAAAGCAGGGCTGCAATGATGTTAAAATGTGTTTTGGGGGATAAAGTTCATTTTCTAGGCAAATATTGACTTTGCAAGTAATTGCTGTTAAGCTGATCACTCTTTATAACATTCTGGAGTATATGCAAATTGCCATTATAAAAACTGAAGCAGTAGACTTTGTAAAAATTAATATTTGTATCATTCTCAAAACTTTTGGCCATGACTGTAGATATTGACTTATTGTTCCGGCACATTTGTATATCCTGCATATTTACATATTTTTATTCTTTTTATCTGTTTCGTTTTTTTTTAAATATTTATTTGTTTTTATTTCCAACCAGCGCTGGGGATAGCTTAATGTAACATATTGTGCTTATTGCTATATTTAATATTTTTATTAGGATTCATAAGATCATCTAATCTTTTATCATTTTATCATCTTTTCTATATTGGAATACAATACAGTATTATATTTTATTAGGGTCATAAAAAAAACCAAGTGAAGAAAGTGCTTATCACAACTTTGTTCTTTTACTTGCCTTATTGTAACCCAAAAGACACAATTTTGAAGTCTGTGCAGGTCCGTTAGGTGCTGCTGATTTCTACAATAGATCCGATGTGGCACACCACTGAGGCTTCCATAATAAACAGGGCTGCGGAGTCTAAGTTTGTCTTCCGTCTACAATTCTCACTATTCTCCACACCTGCTCCAACCACCCAAAACTGACTCCAGCTCCACAACACATTATTTCATGATAAATTGGGGCCTTGGATTGACGGAACATATCTTATGTTCCCTCCCGTTTACAATAACAAATTTCACAATTAATGCATAGTTAAAATACCTGGTGTCATAGCATACATTAAGGTGTCGTTATTTATGCAGGGTAGCCATTGTGACAACCAGGCCTTTTTATATTTTCAGTCTACAGAGCTGTGTAAGCGCCCCCCCCCCCCCCCCCCCAAGGAGATGTGTATAAATATACACACTAGAGATAAGCAAATCAATTCTATCAATTTGGAATTTTGGAATTTTTCTGACTTTTCAAAAAAAAAAAAAAAAAAACCTTTGCATTTGAAGGGTTTATCCAATCCTTATAATGCCCCCCAAAATGCCTGGGCCCCTCACACAGGCTATACTTGCCTCGCTCCCCAGCACCCACGTCTCTTCTGATTCCCGCATGGCCGCCGCTGCATGTACTGTCGTGGTTCGTTCCCATCACAACCTACTATTGGCTGCGTCCCCCATTTAGCTGAATGTTTTGATCCGCATGACAGGGAGGTGCAGCGGTGGCCATGCGGGTATCAGAAGCGGGTGCCAGGGAGCAAGGTAAGTATTAACCTGTTAGGGGCCCTGGCATTTTGGGGGGTATTATGGAGGTTGGTTAACTAGAGATGAGCAAACTTCATTTTGGGTCCAATTTCTCAAATTTTCTCAAAATTCATTTCAGACTTTTTTTTTTTTTTTCCCTCTAAAAGCCTCATAGCAAATATACATGAGTCTAGGAGAGGAGAGACATTTCCCCCCCCCCCCCTCCTTCACATAATCGATTGAAGGTGAGATGTACAATCCAACTCTTCATCCAGAATGGCTACAAAACTAAATTATCCCACCCGGGATTACACTCTGAATGAGACATGCAGACTAGCTCTCCTTCCAAAAGGACCAAAGAACCAGAATGTGAAGAGAAAATTGCCTTGCTTAGCTGACTGGCCTTGGGAATGGGGGTACTCTTTGGGGTAGTCTTTATCATTAAGGAGAACAAAAAATATGCATGATGAGTATTATAATATGCCTGGCAACACTGTTCTTGGTTTCTCAGAAAAGTGTAAGCAGATTTGAATTTCTTAATTCGCCTGGAATCAGATAAGACTAGCGCTCTTCTTTTTTTTTTTTTTTTTTTTTTTTTTTTTTGAAGAATGCAGAATTTAAGATGTGTGAATTTGCATCTATTCTTCCCAGAAAGTGAGGGCAGCATTGCCTGGCATACAGTAATCATCATTATTTTTTATCTCTCTATTGATAAAAAGCTCTGCAAAGCATTCTCCCCATGGTCAGTCAGCTAAGCAATGCAACTTTCTCTTGAGACATTCTGTTCTTTTGTCCTTTTGGAAGGATAGCTAGTTTGAGAAGTGTAATCCTGAGTGGTATATTCTAATTTCCTTGTCTCACTTTGGAGTTGAATACTACATTGGAGATCTCACTGGCTTATCTGAAATGAAAGCCAAAAATTTGGGTTGATTAAAATCCCATTTTTTTTGGGAAGCTTTGGATGAATTCCGCCATGGTAGTATGTATTTGCTCATCCTTAACCTGTTCACTACCAGTGCTGTAAATGTACAGCCCCTAGAAATGAGCGAATCTATTCGCCGATTCGTATTGAATCTTGGAAATTTTCTCCTCTGAAGCGAATCTGGATTTTTTCGCATTCGCTTTGTATTATTCGCAAATCTTCACAAAATTTGGAACACTAACGATGCGTCTGAAACGTACGCATTCTGCGTGAGGTGGGAAAATGACGATACGCATCTGCAAGAGCGGGAAAGTGAAGATACGCCCTCCTCAGAACTGGGAAAAAAACAGCCCAGGCCACTGGGATCTAGCTATTTGCACGTATAGGGAGTGAAGACTCCTCCCTCAGTACCTCTGAACCAGTTTAGACCAGCGCTGAACACTGAGCAAGTAGCAAGCATGGCTAAAGAGCTGCATCCCAACTGGAACCAGATGGCCTTTGGGGACGAATTCCCTGAACCACCGCCCACTCCAGATACCAGGGTGTCGTGCTCTGAACTGAAGGCGAGTAAACCACCTACATTGCCCTTATTTTCCTTACCGCCTGTGGAGTTAGCTGCCCATCGTGAGGCGGTTCTTCGTTGTTAGGCGGCTGGAGTGTCTGCTGTGGCTCGTGCGGCAGAGGCGGCTGGATCGTCCACTTCGCCGCCCAGGAGGAGATCCACAACAACACCTTCCATAAGGCAGAACCTGATTGTGCCACCATCGGTGACGGCCCATGCGCAGACCCTCTGGGACTATAAAAACACCATGGAGGACTGGGTCATACTGGACCACCCTAGGCCGGGAGATCCTGCATTGGAATGGCGAAAGGGAACGGTCCTGTGGTTTTCCGTTGAGAGAGGGTCTGGCTTCCTGGCAGACAACGAGGACAGAAAGGAGTATTTTGTGGGCCGCAGGTCGGTGAAACGGCTGTACCTGCCACAACCTCGTCACAGCCTGTACGTGGGGGATCAGGTGGAGTACACCCCCATGGCGTCCCTGAAAGGCCCCTTTGGGACTGGGGTTACCCTCCTTTCTAAGCCCCTGGTACCTACAACAGAACCTGAAGTGTGGCCGGATGAACCACCAGGTCCAGATGGCGTCCTCCGGTTCAAGGAAAAGCCACAGCCGGAGCCTCTGATTCCTGGACTGCCAGCACCGCCACAGTCCTTTCAGCTGGGTCAGCTGACAACTTCATCATTTACCTACCAATCCACGGTCATCCACCAATACCAGCTGCCATGGAAGATGAAGCCAGCAGCAGCCAGGGAAGCTGGGGCTACTTCCCTAGATGCAACCTTGCCAGAACCGCTGCAGCCGGAAGTCCTTACCCCTGCTGTCCCGGCAGGAGGATCCGGAAAAGCGCAAATGGCTGCAGCGCTCACCAGGGTGACCACCACCTGGACCCAATCAAGTCCGACTTCCGGAAGAAGGCACTGGAGTTCTACTACGGCAGCGAGCATGGCCTACAAGAGGCAGGAGCGTCGTTTAGCAGCACTTCCAGCGAGGAGGACTTCAGGTCCCTCATCTGAGGAACCATTCTACTGGCTGGGTGATTTAAAGGACACCTCAAGAGGACCTATGGGAGCCACACCATGGACTGCACCTGATGGGTGAGAGCTAGTTGGCACTCTGTTTGTATTGCCCCCGTTTGACTCTCATCCAGATGGGCATGGCTGTCGGTCCTCCCTCCCCCCCCCCCCCATTCTGCAGAAAAGTCCCAGTTGCGCCTATTATTCCCCCCCCCCCCCCCAATTCTCAGGTTATTTGGGAGCCCCCTTTTCTCTATTTGCTGCTATTTTCTATTATCAATGTGGATTACACGTTACCTGTTTGGATTACAATATTACCTCACGTGGATTACTATTGAATTTTGGACTACGTGTTCCAGACAGTGTTTTATCATGCTAAGGAGCCATGAGGAGAAACTCTAACATATATCTGAGCCTTTATGCTTGCAAATGTGAAATTGATTGCACTAAAATGTTTGCATACTGTCTTTGTTGTATTTTAGCTACACTGTTTTTACTGGTTCAGCACTTTAGCCCGCTGTGTGTATTCTTTTTCTGGTACTGAGATGTATGTGTCCTATTATGCACTTATTATCCAGTGTTTTTAGTAAATTATGCACTTAGCTGGATAGCTAGCAGTGAGCACCTTTATTTTTCTACCTCATATGGACTGCCTCTAAAGACTGTACGCCGCAGCCTAGCCTCGTGCGTATGACGCATTCACTCATCAATAGTACGCTAAGGATTCGTACTCACTTTTGTACTGTAATCCTTACGTATTGCTTACTTTTAACTACGCTGACTGTACGTTTGTAATTTGTGCAGGAATGTTCGCAAAACGATTGTTTTGAACGTAGATTCGACCAAATTCGTTTAAGTACGAATCTTGTCAGAAATTCGGCGAAGAGAATATTGGATGATTCTCTCATCTCTAACGGCTCTGAAGCGACGTGCAAACATGGTGTCCGCTCGCGTGTGCAGCAGGTGTCATGTCCCATGGGTCTCCGCTGTTTCAAACAGCAGAGCCCTGCAGCTAATGACCGTGACCTGCATTAATTCTGGTCAGTCATTTAAAGCCTGTAGAGGCCATGATTAAGTGAGATCACGGCATCTAAAGGATGAAAAACCAGCAATTCTGTACAAATCATGGGTCAAGGGTTCAGAATTTAAAAAAAAAAGAAATAAATAAAAAAATAAAAAAATTAAATTTGTAGGCTCAAATATGATCTTCAAAATCAAGTAAAAGAAAAAGCTTAAATATATATAAAAAAAACTAAAGTCACTCCCCTTTCCATAAAATACAATAAATAACAAAAATAAACATCATGGGCATCACCACATCAAAAAACGCTTGTTCTATTATAATACAAAATTATGTTTCCAAATGACATAACGGAAAAAGCGTCAAAATGACCAATTTTTAAAATCTATTTTCTTACCCAAAAAAATATAATACAATATGATCAAAAAGTCACGCTCCAAAATGGTATTAATAAAAACTACAGATTGTCCTGCACAAATTTAACCCCCAGCTCATTAGATATATCTATTAAAAAAAAAAAAAAAAAGTTATGGGGGTCAGAATATGGTGATGTAAAAAATTATTTTTTTCAGAGTTTAAAGTAAATTTTTCACACTAGACATAAAACAACCTATACATATGTGGTATTGTTGTAATTGTACTGACCCAGAGAATGAAGGGCACAGATCAGTTTTACAGCAAAGGTAACGCCGTGGGAGCAAAACCAGTGGAGGAATTGCGTTTTTGTTTTCTAATTCTGCCTCATTAGCAATTTCCCCCGCTTCCCACTACATTGTATGTCATATTAAATGGTGGCATTCGAAAATACAACTTGTCCTTCAAAAATAATCCCTCATACAGCTATGTGAATGAAAAAATAAAGTTGTCTCAAGGAAGATGGGGAAGAAAAATGAAAACTCAAAAATGAAAAAACCTCTGGTATCCTAAGGGTTAAATCTAACAATCCCAAATATTTTAGGCAAATGGAGGCCTCTGCATGTGGAAAAAAGTGCAATGGGCTTCTTTCTGAAAGGATTTCTATTATGGAGAAAAGTTAATATGAGATGACTGTTGTAGGCTAGATAGCGCTCCTCTTGGTTTCTGGAAAAATATGCAAATTAGCATGTCTAATATTGGCTGAATCAGAAACTTCGCTTTTCTGATAAAAAAAAATAATAAAATATTCTCTTATAAAGCAAATATTTTTCCTAAATCTATGCAAATTAGCGTAGCTTTTGTAACAAAAAAAAAAATTCTTTCTGATAGACTTCTAGGACTACACCATCATCCAGCAACTCTCACCTCGGCCACTTTGGAGGAGTAGGGGGCCAATGGTGGATGTGTGCATCTTTGCCCCTCCTGCTCTTTTTCTTGATTGATGGTTAGATTCTTGCATAGTACTCTCAACTGACCTTAAAGGCTATGTACACCTTTGGGGGCAATTTTTGTTTGATTGCGTTTTACTCCTTTTTGGCTAAAGATCACATTTTCACTTGGCCTGTGTTAAAAATATTGAGCCTTTCTGTCACAAAGGGTTAACTGTTCTTCTGGCACTTTCACTTTGTGCCGTTCATTTAATAAACCTTATCTCTAAACTACTGAAAGATCATAAACACTTATTTAGCCACATTCTTATCAGTAAGGTAAGACCTGAGCTATAGTGAGTGTTTATAATGTCAGAGCAGAGATAAGGAGCCGTCAGCTCCCCAACTGATGGAAAAGAGAAAATCCAGAGGCTGCTACTAGAACATTTCAGCTCTGTACAGAAAAATGTTCATGTTAAGCCAGCAAAGGAAGCAATATAGACCATCTAAATAAATTAGTAAGTGCCTTGTATTAACTTTATCTACATGATAAATGCCATTTGCTGAAGGGAGACAACCCCTTTAAGCTGCTTCTACAAGGTGTGCCTGGTTCAGTGAATTTCCTGGTGACTGAGTCTCTTTAAGTTATATTTTTCTATACTGTATGCTGTGCATGCTCAAACAAGTGTAGATTTTGGTAATAGCAGCTGTTTGCAGTGTATGGCAAACATTTTTGAACATCTGTGAATGATGACCGAATATTGGATGGCTTCTGTTTCACTCTGTGCGTATTTGTGTGTTTTGTATAATGTGTATTTCATAATTGTGTGTTGTTGTTGTGTTTTTTTTTTTTTTTTTTTACACATGTGAATGTAGATATGTTGTGTATGAAAATTTTTAACTTTGTTTTTTTTCGGAGGTTTGACACAAGTTTTTGCTTGGGTTCTACTTTTAGTCACTTTTTAAATGACAGTGCACATTTACAGAAAATTGCGTGAAGGTGCCTCACATACAATTAGTGCGAATTGTCCCCAAAACCCAGGCCTAAAATGGTTTTGAAATACATGGGAGGCAGTTTTATCAAGGTCTTGATGACCCCTGCGCTGCTGGGGGATGTGTCTAATTTATGTGGAGGTGCATGCCTCGCCATAAATTGGGCACATCCTGCAGCACATTTTGCGACTAAAGAGAAATCCACAACAATCAGCTGCCGTTGGATTTGTGGCTTAATTTGAGCCAGAAAACTGGTGTAAATGAAGATAAATTTGTGGTGGCTGCTGGTCAAATGGGAGGTTTTTTTTTTTGGGGGGGTGGCTACTATTTTATAATGAAGCCTCTTTTATTATTTCCTTATAATGGGTTGCAGCTCTGCCAGATAGCATCGTCGTGCTGTCCACACCTTGGATGTAGTTCTCTGTACTGCTGCCTTCTCTCATCGTATTCTGGATGGATATTGTAACTGTTGAAACAAAGTAAAGCTGTGCAGTAGCTGTTTAATTTAGTCCTAAGTTTGTATAGTAAGTGAATCCAGCTATTTGACATGACGACCCCTAGTCCTCACTGGACAGACCTCCAGTCAACACCACCCCGTCCCTCTACACAAAAACATCTGTTCGTTGCAGATGGGAAATACAGTTCATTCCAAATATGAGATCACAGCGTGAAATGAGCAACATGGTAAATAGGTTTTTGGTCGGTAAGGATATTGGACCCATCTGCTCTGATATATAAATTTTAAGTGTGTTAATTGGTTGCTAGATAAAAACCAGAGATGGAAATGAATTTTACATGTTAAGAGCAAGTTTCTGATAAAGTTCAGTGTACGCGATCTGGATTCTTATGTTGGCGTTTAAACCTAGTTACGTTGTAGACTTCCTAATCCTGATGTCAGTACCTACCATTCTGACGCTTCCCGCTGGTCTGTAATCCAAGTCCCTTGCCACAAATAGGGAATCAGCACTCAGCCAGTCACCTCTTGTGTGGAAGGACCAGCTAGTATCTCTGGAGGCCTTAGAACGGGAGCAGTGGCAGATCAGTGAGGGGAGTATTCATTGACTGGGTTGTGTTTTTTTTTTTTTTTTTTTTTGTAAACTTTTACTATTTCAATTTGGAGGAACAAAAAAGCAAAAACAAGCTAGTGTTTCGGTTAATGCGCTACCCAAATGACATTTATATTGTAATAGGGAAAGAGGGGTGCGATAGAGAAGATTTGGAGAATAACAAGCCGAGGTCTACTCTGCATAGGTTTCCAAATGTAAGGCTTTTCCTAGAGCCCTTTCTTCAAGTTTCTTTAATGGGATGATAAATTAACTTTATAACTCAAAGGGTTTGATTTTTCCCATGACATGGTAGATTGAAGAATGTAGTAAATTGGTGACGTATCCACTAGTCCAAAGCAGCCACAGAAAGATGTTGGTTATTAAATAAACTGATGTCTGATCCACCCAGAGGCGTAGGGATTGCGCCACAACTTTACTGCTGATGATGGAGCTTAGTGTTTGCCCAGGT
This sequence comes from Rhinella marina, assembly GCA_900303285.1. NCBI lineage: Eukaryota > Metazoa > Chordata > Amphibia > Anura > Bufonidae > Rhinella > Rhinella marina. The sequence continues at coordinate 130,477 of ONZH01023497.1, read as the reverse complement.
ATGTGAAACTTTTCAGGGCAGGAGTTGTAGGATGAGCCCATAGTTTAACATCCATGTAGTGGTGGGGACTGTCGTTCCAGGCGGAGATGTGAGAAAATTGAGCAGCTAGATGAGGTATTCTTAAATTAGATAGACCCAAGTCTATGTGATGTAGCTTGCTTATGTACCTGGGTTCTACGGCTTACCCAGATGAATTTTATCAATCGCTCCTTGAATGTATAATGTAGCACATCTGGAAATGGTCCCCCTGAAGACTTACAGCAGACTGTCTGTGGGTTTTGTTTTTTAAACCCCTTCTAAGCCTGTTGGGAAAAATGTTACCCTCTGGACTTCCCCTTTAAATCAGTCACAACTGTTTTGCTACTCATACTATAATAAGTAAGTTATGTAACCAGTTTAATCTAATATCCTACAGGTGGGCCGGGGAAGGTAACCCTACAGTTTAGTGTGGATCTGAAGTATTTGGAAGGCTTTTGGGTGTACTCTGTATTTTGTATTACAGCATGTTGATTTTTAGTGGCCTTGAGCCCACAAATCTGCTCAAAGACCAAATCTAGCAAGTCAAACAAGCAGCTGCAGGCATGTGGTCTGTCAAATCTTGGGCGAACTTCTGTTTGCTGTCTTGGAAACACTGAACCCGCAGATGGGTTGAAGTGAAACATGTGTCAAACAGCCAGGATAAAATAACCACTCTAGGAATATAGAGCTTGATCTGGTGGGAACTCAGCACCTGAATATTTTTTTTTTTAAGCATGATCTCATAGTGTAACAGCCTAAATAAAAGAAATATCTTGCATGCTGTGATTGGTTTGCCTAAAGCATTTTTTTTATACATCTCATCCTATCACACATTCAGGTAGGCTGTAAGTTACTAAATCAGTAGGTAAAGGGGAGGGATGTATTAAGAATGGCGTCTTACACCGGCCTTTATAACAAACCCCCGCCGGTGTACGATGTGCCAGAATTATTACAAAGTGTAGATTTGTCCCCATGCATTCTGAATGGAAAGAGATCCATTCAAGATGCCTTCCGCTCCGTTAGCATTCTGTTTTGTGACCGCTGCACACCACGGTTTTGTTTCCAGTCATCGCAACAGAATAAACCGCAACCGTAACTAAAAACAATTAAGTCAATGGTGCCAGTTGTGTTTTTAATTTTTTTTTAATTTTTTTTTTTTTTTTTAATCCTAAAAAAAAAACCCAGGATCCGTCGACTTTCAATGTATTTAGTGACAGATCCAGTTTGTTTTTTGTTTTGATTTCGCACAACCGCGTCCTAACATAATGGACGCTTACTAACAGAACCATTTTGGTCAGGTTTTGAGATCCTCTGCCGGATCTGAAAACCTGAAACCAAAACACATATGTCAAAGTAGTCTAACACTTGCGTCAGGAGTGGGCTGGCGGGCATCCCTTTAACGTCCAGCAGTGATGGATCCAGAGAGCTTTGGCTGGCCGTTTTGTGCCGGTAGTGTTTTTAAAGAAGCCGAAGAGAAGTTATAAAGTGACACAAATTTTAGTATTGGTGTGCGCTATTATAAGGCACAGTGTTGTTGGAAAGTAAGCCAGCTAAGAATTTGTGTAAGTAAGGGGCTGTTCACACTTGTTTTTGCTGTACATCAAGCAGATAGAAGTATACTACTTGACGTACCCATAGACTATAACTGAGCAAATGTAGTTCTAAAGTGTATATTTTTTTTTTTTACTCTGTCATGGTTTACGTTTCTGTAAAGTAATATATATACCGGTGTGTAATATATATTAAAAAACCGAAATGTTTAACGAATGAAAACGTATTGTTTTACGTTTCCATCCAACATTCACTGCAAAATTCACTGTAAATCTTCACATTTATTTCAAAAAAGTTTCACAATTTGTTCTTTTGTTAAAGGACACAAACGCATTGAAATGTATGCACATCCGTCAAACATAGGAGTTAAAAAAATGACCACTATTTTTTATTTATTTTATTTTTTTTAAGGTATTTCTAAACATATCGACTTGATGTACAGCAAAAACAAGATGTGAACAGCCCCTAACATAAAGCATTCCTTAGGCCTGAATCATGCACACTTGACTGCAGACTTTGATACTGATGACCTGTCTATAGAGAGGATAGGCCATCAGTATTAAAGGGTTTGTCCGGGCTTTTAATATTGATGACCTATCCTCAGGACACCCGGCACCCTTGCTGATCAGCTGTATGAGGAGACAGTGCGCATGTGCTGTCTACCTTCTCTCTTCCTCAGGAGAGCTGTGTCTGTGTCACCTCATACAGCTGATCGGTGGGGGTTCCGAGTGTCCTGATAGGTCATCAGTATTAAAAAGCCCAGACAACCCCTTTAAATCTTTGAAAGCCCTTTTAATTCCTAGGTCCATTTTGTTGGTCCATGTCGAGCAAGTTGCAGCATCCGTGTTTGCGCACAAAAGTCCTCTCTACATACAAGTGTCCACACCAAATGACCGTTAAGTGGAAGCCGTAAAGTGGAATGGCTGTCCTGAATTGGGCCTAATCTGTGTACAAAAGTACTCCATATACACAGGTTCTGACTGTATCAACTGGTTCTGTGCCATTTAAACTTAGATTAATATTAACAAATCTTTCCCATTGTCTTGGTGATGCACCTAAACTTCAATCTGCTTTGTCTCTAGGGTCCTCTAAGGATTAATCCCAAGAAATTCCATGAAGCCTTCCTGCCATCCCCGGTAAGAGTAATGCTGCTATTACTTTGAAAACTGTATACATGATTTTTTTATTTTTATGGCGAAAATTACAGGTGATTGGATTTGCATATGAAACTGTTGCTGTAGTGCCATAGCTGTACTTGTCTGTGCGCATACACTGGTTTGTGAAGCAGCTGACTGGAGACCACCACTTGGTGTAACTGGACTCTCTTCATGTATCCCTGCTGAGATGTCTTCATTTTCCAGTGAATTAAATTAATTTCCCTTGAAGCATTTTTGCCCTCTATTTCTGCTCTGTTTCGGTAGCCAATTTACAGTGTTTATTCAGATATAAAGTACAAGACCTATTTAATTGACATGCCTAATTGACGCAAGATGGCATCCCTCGTTCCCACCGAATCCCTCACTGGGGGTTCATACACCGGAGCTAAAAATCAGATGACTTGTTAAGTGTTGCATTTGTCTTCTATTTCTTCCAGTCCATATAGTCTGTGCTCTCTTCTGTGTAGATGTAGAATTCATCATTGGGTGTGTGCCAACTTCTCAAAAAAAAAAAAAGTTGGCGTCTTTTCCCCATTTTATGGCATTCTTGCAGTGGGTTTTTTTTTTTTTTAAAGTGGTTGAGGCATAGTGGAAAGGGTTGTGGCTTTCCACAATCGGACATTTCTACTGTAATTTATGGTAGAAACTGGTATAAGCAAGCATAGATTTGAAGATGCACCAAATTTAGTAAGAGGAGGAATAACAGAGGAATGTCAAAATTCGAAAAGGATGCTCTAAAATTGTTGTTAGTGGGGAAATTCAAGTATTTCCTCAAGCAGACATCAGGAAAAATGACTGGTCCTCCTTAATAAATTTGGTGCTTCTTACTCCAGCCCACTTAAAGGGGTATTCCGGTTTTGCGGTTAGCATCAATTGACAGAAAACATGTCATCATCACGAACTAATACTTATTGTTTATCAGAAATGTCCCGTTTTCCTCCACTCCATTGTGGTCATGACATTTTCCACTGTCTTTGTTCATTGTCCTGATGACATGTCTACATCTGAGGTGTGGCAAGCCTCCGCCCCGTAGACGCAACATCATCAATGACCTTTCCTTTGAGGGTGGGGTTCCTATTCTCCTGGCCCCTCCCCTGTTGCTGTCATGTCGGCAATGATTATTCATAACTCACTACTAGATAAATGTCCTTTAATCTACAAAATATGGATACCTAGATAGTGGAACATGTTGTACAGGTTACGGAAATCCATGTGCTGCACACACTTTTTACAGACACGTAGAAATGAACTGGTCCATGTACAATCTGCGAAAAATGTAAAACTGATGCGGACCCAAACAATTGTGTGCACGAGGCCTTAATTAGAAATTTTCCCCATGTCACCAACCTTTTAAAATGAATCCTTATACAGTATAATTGCCTGTTGCACCGTTCCCAGTGTTGCACGGTCTGGCCCTCCTCCCTCAGTTTGTATACAGCGGTGGTGTAGAGGTATATGGCATGTTACCGCTGCAGCCAGTCTCTGTCCTCGGCACACTTCTGAGGACTGTGCTCGCATGCAGTATGCCTTACGTCTCTGCTGTAGCCTTGTATACAAGAACGGAGAAGGACCACACCAGTGCCATAGAGAAACAGGTGAGTACATAATCATTTTTTATCTTAAAGCCTTCTGTGACATGGGAAAAGTTTCTAGTTAACTTGGACAACCCCTATAATGAGCTGCTTTCCATAATACTGTGCGTTGTACTTCATCTGTCTATGACCCCATTACTGGGCAGTGTGGAAAGCCTCCAGGTCTAACCTTACAGCACAGAAAAAGAAGAAAAAAAAATCAACATGTGCAAAAATCTGTTCCCCGTGGTGGCCCTCTCCCGCGATAAACAGGCCTGCAGTCTTTCTGCATCAAGTCATGGGAGGCAGTACATACAGCTGCTGCAGCTCTTGTCCCAATCTGATTGTTTCTGCTTTCCAGAGTCTCAAGGAACATTCTGTTTCAAATACTCGCTGAAATGGTCTCTAACTTGTCTTTTGTAACACTCTGAACGCTCTGCTTCCATGACTGACCGAAACAAAGTGCCAAACTCTCTCCATTTTACTGTCAGGGATACCTGGTAATTGATTTGCAGTCCTGCTTACTCAAGAAAGTACGTATTGTACGTTTTTCAGAAATGGGTTAAATTATACTGATCAACAGCCTGGGTTTCATGGAGATCTTTTGCCCGGCACACTTAATTATTTAGTCATAAAATGTGGTCAGTGGGTTTTAAGAGTTTAAAAGTTAAAAACAATTAAGAAAAAAAGTCATGGGTAAGTATTCACAAAAGTTACTCACCTTTCAAAACCCCCTTCTAATCCTCCCCACCATTACAACCATGACTTGTTTTTGGCATGTCCTTATTGGTCTATGGCTTAAGCCTGATAAGGCTAATGACTGATTTGGAACAATGGGTATTTTGTTTTTTTATTTTACTATCTTAAAGGGTTTTCCTGGGTGTTTCCTCAGCACAGCATTTTCTTCAAAAAGCTAATTGGCAGGGGTACTGGGAGTCAGACCCTGCCAATCTAATATTGATGACCCATCCTGAGGTAATCAGTCATCCTATCCTTAGCCCATCAATATCAAAATCTCAGACAACTCCTTGTCTTTTTACTTATTCTTAACTGACAACACAGTGCCTACTTTATCTGTCCCGCTCAGATTTCAAGATCTCCGCTTGCTCCCTTAATAATTTCACTCTACTAAGCCACCTGCACCTACTTGTCCATCACATGACCAAGTCATGGTCATTGGAAGTGAACAGTGAAGGTTTCTTTTACATGCCTGGAAGTGGGGAATCTTGAATACCTTGACAAATCAATACAGAAGTAATATAGGAAAACTAAGTTTTAACTCTACAATGCATAATATGTATTTGCTGAAACAATAATGGCCCTTTAAGTTGGAACTGTAGGTATAATAAGAAAAAAGAGAATTGGTCCCTTGCTGAGTAGAGTGCCCAAGATTAAAAGGTCTACTCCCATCACCAACAACCTTTACCCATATGCAGGGCTTCACCCCTGCCTTCTCTTGTATGCTGTGTCTGGCATCACCCCATCCCCACCCCCCACCACCACCACCACTGAGATGTCTCCTAGGGGAGTTGAAAGCAGGGGTGAAGCGCTGTATAAGCGTGACGTTGTTGGAGATACCAGTAGACCTCTTGATCTTGGGGGTGGAACTTGGCTAGAAAAAGGGTGGCTAGCATGGGCACTCTGAAAACACAAGCCCGCCTTTATGGGAACTTTAGAGCAGTTATCTAGAGGATTTAAACTACTTTTTTCAGACCATCCAAAGCTTGTTAAGAGTAAAACGTATTAGGGGCGGAGCCTGACCTTGTGGATGGCGGCTGTGTGAGAGCGGAGCTCCGGCCGACAAGCACCGATTAGCCTGATAAGCAGCACTATCCGATAGGAATGGTGAAGATTCAGCCCAAGACAAACATTTGTGAGACTCAGGGTCACCTTTCCTCCGTTGACTCACGTCCTGACATGGATAAATTTCTGAATAAAGCTCAGGCACCATCGACAGAGCGCGCAGCCAAGATGGCGCCGAAGCACCCGGACCGCGCGGCCTACCTGGCAGAGAAAGCCAGCGACTTGGACATTGATACAGAAGCTGATAATCAGCGGCGGGTGAGTGAATCTCCGGTACTCACCAGAGACTATCTGGATCTTGCTCTGAGTCGGGCCTTGGCCCCTATAGCGTCCGACATTTCAGCTATTAAGGCGGACGTCCGCCATATCGGCGACCGAGTCGAATCATTGGAGCAAGCGCATGATAACATTCTGACCTTCAATGCCGGAGTACGTAAGGTGCTGGCTTCTCAGCATAACGCGATCAACCAGTCCCTGTTGCACCTGGAAGACCAGGAAAATCGCAGTCGCAGGAGGAATGTGAGAATTAGAGGTCTGCCTGAATCCTCAGATAAAGAGGACTTATTTGCCTTTATGCGGGCACTCACCGCCATCTTGTTAGGCCCCCAGCGTGCGGAGAGCATGGTTATAGAAAGAATACACCGAGCTTTACGCCCAAAGCCTTCACCCTCTGAGAATCCTAGAGATGTTATTTGTGGATTGCTCAGTTTCCGAGACACAGAGGCTATTCTTCACAAAGCCAGAAAGCAGGGGGAGATTATCTTCCATGGAGCGAAACTTCAACTTTACCAAGATGTTGCAACATCGACCCTCCAAAAACGGAGGATTCTTAAGCCACTTACAGATCTACTCCGCTCTTCCAGGATTCCTTACAGATGGCTGTTCCCGTTTGGGCTCCTGATCACAGCTGGGAATCGGAAACTAGTGGTCCGCTCACCAGAAGATCTCAAGCTTGTATGGGATTCCCTGGATATTACACCGATTGAAGTGCCTTCTTGGTTACCCCTACCAGAGCCAGAAGAACTACATATCCCTGTTTCCCCGCCGGTTTGGTCAACGGTCACAAGAAAAAGATCCAGACGGGAGAAAAGACCTTTCTCAAGTGATGTTGCTGACTGACTTCACTAGGCAGTCCTAGGTTCCTCTTGTTTATTATAGTATTTAATGCCTTTTCTTTTTACATGGCTCATATTATGTATAGCTTTAATTCTCATCATCCTACCACTCCAGTGACCTTTGCATGCTCTGGTAATGGAGGACGAGTTGCCTTATTGTTATGTCTTCCTACTAGTGCATTAGGATAGTTTTTGTTTTCCCTCTCTTCTTATGCCATCAGGCTAATGGGTGGTGCTTGTACAGATCAGGCATCTCTGATGTGTAGATTTACCTCCCCACTATTGGCTCCCTGTAGAGCCCTATGTTGGTTATTTCAACATGTTGCATCTTACCTTATGGTAGGGGCTGTTGTTTATGTTTTTTCCTATATTTTAGTCCGACAAGTTCAAATGTGGGTCTTAAGTCATTCCAGAATGATGCTTCTTATACATGTATATCACAATGTTGACACTAAAGCTTAATCTAGCCACTTTCAATGTCCAGGGCTGCAACAACCCTATGAAAAGGAGCAGGGTATTCCAAGAGGTACGACGGGCTGAGGCTGATATTGTCCTATTGCAGGAAACCCATTTTAAAGTAGGCCACGTCCCTAAACTCTCCAATTCTTATTTTCAAAAATGGTACCATTCCTGTTATGAACGCAAAGCATCTAGAGGGGTTAGCATAGGCATTCGCAAAAATGTTCCCTTCACTTTGATCTCTGAGCTGAATGATCCGGAAGGGCGTTATCTTCTGATTAGGGGCTTACTTGCCCATACGGAAATTACCATCTGTAACTTATATGCTCCCAATAAGAGGACAGTTACCTGGATTAGGGAAATGTTACAGATCATCTCTGCCTTTACTTCAGGTCTACTGATTGTTGGAGGGGACATTAACTTAACCCTGAATCCTTTGCTGGACTCCTCTGCTCAGAGATCAATAATTTCATATAGGGCATTAAAGGGTATTCATAAGAAACTGAGGGAGCTGGACTTGAGTGACGTATGGCGGTCTTATCATGGTGACAGGAGAGACTACTCATTTTATTCGAACCCTCATAGGTCATATCAGAGGTTAGACTACTTTTTCACTCAGGATAAGAATCTACCTCATATTCATAAGGCTGATATTCACAATATCACGGTTTCTGACCACGCTATGGTTACTGTATCAATGTCCTTTCCTGGAATGCTAGGACGGGAGTGGACATGGAGATTGAATCCCACCCTTCTAGATTCCTCTGCCAGAGTCGGTCAAATAACTAGTAAATTGGCAGACTATTTCTCCCTCAACGACAGACCTGAGACTTCGCCACCTTCCCTTTGGGAAGCGCACAAAGTAGTGATTAGGGGAGAATTTGTGGCACTTGGTGCTCACCTGAAGAAGCAACGTATGGAACAGGTTTCTTCTCTTTTGTCCAAGATAGCACAGAAAGAACAATCTCACAAAAGGTCTTTAGCTGTACAGGATCTGGCTGTCTTGGTTCAATTGAGGAATGACCTTAAAACGCTGCTTAATCTGAAAGCTGCTCGGGCTTATACCAGACTCAAACATAAATATTACGCACATGGTGAAAAGGGCAATAAAATCATGTCCGCTTTAGTCAAGAAACGCATTGAACAATCTCACATATTGCAAATGAAAGACTCCGGGGGTAGGGTGGTGAAGTCTACTATGGACATTACAAAAATTTTCTCCTCCTACTACCATTCCTTATACAACATACGGCCTCAGGAACCCCCCAGTGGGCTTTCTGAACGGCTTCAGAGCATCTCAAAGTTTTTGTCAGATTTGAGATTACCTTCCCTATCCCCATCTGATTGCGATGCTCTACTGGCTCCTGTCACTCTGGACGAGCTACAGAAGGTATTAAGCTCCATCCCATCTAATAAGAGCCCTGGGCCAGATGGACTTCCCGCCTCTTATTATAAAAAATTTAAGGATGTTCTAGGGCCCCGAATGGTATCCTATTTTAATGCCCTACTCGCAGGAAACAGACCTGACCCTCATGCTTTAGAAGCCCATATAACGATTTTGCCTAAAGCTGGCAAAGACCCAGAAGTACCTTCTAGTTACAGGCCCATCTCATTATTAAATAATGATATTAAGATCTGGGCTAAACTGCTAGCCCATAGAATAGCCCCTTTCTTGACCAAGCTGATTTCGCCGGAACAATCTGGCTTTGTGGGGGGGAGAGAGTGCAGGGACAGCACCTTTCGGGTATTTCAGACGTTGGATCATGCTATTTCTTCTGGATCTCCACTCACGCTTTTGAGCACTGACGCAGAGAAAGCATTTGATCGTGTTGACTGGAGATTCATGGAGGCAACTCTAGAAAAATTTGGCTTTCCTGCCCCATTTATTACAGCAGTGATGTCCCTGTACTCCTCCCCTCGTGCAAAGGTCAGGGTGAATGGGGTCCTTTCCTCTACTTTTCAGATAAGCAATGGAACCCGTCAAGGGTGCCCTCTCTCCCCTACCCTATTTATTTTATGCCTGGAAATACTGATCCAAAAGATCAGGATGAGTGCAGAGATTCAGGGACTAGTTATTGGGTCAGCTACACATTCGGTTGCAGCTTTCGCTGACGATATGCTACTTTTTTTATCAGACCCGGTTCGGGCGTTTCCTGCGATTTTGGCATTATTTGACGAATTTGGGCAATTGTCTAATTTTAAAATAAACCTAACCAAGTGTGTGGCGATGGGGGTGAATATTCCTACAGGGGTGATAAATGGATTGAAGGGGGAGTACCCTTTTAAGTGGCATGACTCTTTCATCGAATATCTAGGGGTTAAAATTCCTAAGGACCTGCAAACAGCTTTCCAGATCAACTATCCTCCACTGTTAGAGGATATTAAGACACAATTAAAGTCCCTTGCAATCCCTTTCATGTCCTGGATGGGGAGGAAAAACCTTCTAAAGACATTTATATTGCCTAAACTGTTATACTTAATGCAGACACTACCAATATTTTTACCAGCATCATTTCTGCTGTCAGTTCGTAGAACTTTTTCCTCCTTCATCTGGAAAGGATGTAGGCCACGAATAGCCCATGCCACTCTCATTCTTCATAAGAACCAAGGGGGGTTTGGCCTTCCAGATATCACCTCATATTACAAGGCCATTCAACTCAGACTACATTCTGAAATGGTTAATCCATTTAATGTCAAATTAGGCATTCAGATTGCCAGACTGAAGCTGCTCCCTCGGATCCAGGCGGCCTTCTGGCATGAGTCACGCTGGGCCTTAGTAGGTCAAGTTGCACCCCATTGGTGTAAAGGAGTGTTACACACTTGGAATTGGTTTTATGCCTTTATGGGATTTCCCCTTGGTCCATCACCACTCTTGCCCATGAAGTTATTGCCGTATTATCTACAAGCGGATTATGTAGATACTCTGGGTATTTGGGAATGCTTCGCGGACAGAGCAGTAGGGATGTTCTAGTGAAAAGAATGATCCCTAATATGGATAGCCTTCAGGCCTGTTTAGGGCCAATCAAATGGTCTTTTTTACATTATTCTCATTTTAAGCTGATGTGCCAGAAATATTTGGACACAACTAGTAGTGATTACACTCCTACCTGGTATGATGCCTACACCCAAACGCCTTCCCCTAGGAAAAAGGTAATCTCGGCTTTCTATAAAAAGATATTGGAAACAGCTGCTCCTCACAAACCAGGTTTTCTCCTAGGTTGGGAAAGAGAGTTGGGGAGGTCCCTTTCTGAAGGGGAAGCACTGGAGATTCTAAAAAATTCTCATGGTTTCTCTCCATGCATTCGCATCCAAGAGAATTCATATAAGATTATCACCAAGTGGTACAAAACTCCTGATGTACTACATAAGGCAAATGCCACTTTCACTCCGGAGTGCTGGCGATGCCACACTGCAGTGGGCACCATGTATCACATTTGGTGGTCTTGTCCGGGAATAATTCCCTTCTGGTCTTCTATAATAGAATACATAATTAAGATCTGCTCCTTACAGGGCCCAATTTCGCTAGAACAGGTCCTTTTCAATTTATCAGATGCCAATTGCAAGCTGGAGCGTCACTCACTGTCGGCGCATCTTCTTGCAGCAGCTAAATTATTGATTCCCCTGCACTGGCTATCTGTCAATGCTCCCACGGTGCAGGAGTGGATCGGCAAGGTTCAGGAGATTTGCAGGTTGGAGGAATTGTCTAGTTGGGAATCTCTGTCCCACGATAAATTCCTCATCTTGTGGTCTCCTTGGTATGAGTGGCTTCAATCATTTAATACGAGCAGGAACTGAGGTCAAGATAGGATATTTGTGTCGAGGGTTTACCTTTTGTCCCAACACCAGTTGACGGGATATGTATACACCTTATATTTACAGCAGTAGCTGACATTGAAAGTAAGCTTGTCATGTGAACATACTTATGTTTTCTCACCATATTGCTGTATCATGTCAATGACTGAGACTCTGTGGCATGTTGCCACCATTTAAATGGAATGTTTCTGTTTCTGTTTGGATTTATTTGCCGTATGCTATAAATAAAGATTACATAAAAAAAAAAGAGTAAAACGTATGTCCAGAATGTATCTGCAATGATCTGCTGGGCAGTACAAGTGGTGACAGACTCCCTTTAAGGTTTTCAATCCTTCAAGAACTTCTACATCCATTGTCACTTTAATAGCTTTAAGGAGACAGGTTGTATCCACTGAATAGAAATAGTATATTTTATCTTCTAAATATTCAAATTTTGAGGACAAAAGCCCTCAGGAATTGTAGTTTTGGATACGTTTGAATATGATGTTTTCCACCTCCTTAGTCTCAGATTCTGAGACAGATATAACTTGAACTCTCACCCTTTTATTGGATTTGGTTTTAAGTAACAAACCGGGCCAGGGAGGATTTTGCATCTCATCGTAACCCTGAATCATCCAGAATGATAAATGGTGCACAGTAGAGGCATCCTACAGGAGCTAAGTCTTCAAATTGGCACATCGGTGGCATGGCAAACCCTCTCTGGTTAATTGCTGTAACGCCACATTACTACTCCACCATGTCCACTTGACGGCGGCAGGGATTGCTAGCAATCTTCAGTACTTTCAGTACTCTGCTGATCAGCCAGTCTCGCATGCTTTCTGCTTGTTGTAGGTTTTCCCATCACACTTCCAAGCAGGAGATGTGAAGAGCAGTGTGAGGCAGCATCTCAATGGAATAGACAGGAAATTATGTGCACAGTCCATCCTATCTGTGCATGCTGAGTTTTGTTACGTTGCAGATGATCATTCTAAGGACTCCCTACTATCGCTGCACTCCTGGGCACTTGGTGAAGGATTTTATAGATGCCAATGTAATTCACAGGAAGTCAGCCACATAGAGGGCTTCTAGGGGGAATTCAACAGTCCTCAGAACCTATGTCCACCACCCCAGCAACCCTCACCCTGAGCCAAATACACAAAACCACATAGAACCCCCTTTTAAACTCCCACAGCCCTGAAGCTTGGCACTTGCCTAAGTTAATTTTTGCTGCCTCTAGTCTCAGTATTAGGTAACTTAAACCTCCAGGGAACCCATAAACTCTAGGCTTTACCTAAAGGATAGACTGTCTTCCTGTCTACAGAGGAGAGCATGCTCTAGACTGAAGATCACCTCTTGATCCTAAGCCTCTTTAAATAGTTGATGAAAATTTCTAGTATTTAAAATGATCCACTGCCCAGCTGAAGGCCAGCTAATCTGTCGATGGATCTTGATACATACTGCAGGTTGTAGTAAACTGGCCCATGGCTACTGTTAAATGCCTGTATGACCTGCAGAACAATCGCCAATCCAGTGGAAAGGTGGTAAATGTTAGAATTGTTTTACTGCTCACTGTCACTGACTTAATGTTTACCACTGATCTGTACAAGTCCTAGGGTAATAACCTATTTCTATTTGCTGGCTGTTTCACAAAAACCTTGTTTTAATATATAAAAAATGTTTTAAGTGTTGACTCTTTTTAGTGTTCACTTTTATTTTTGTAATTGTTCTTGTGCTAAAAAAGTAGAAATGAAAGTTTAACAAGACCCAAATTGGCCTCCTAGCAACGTGTCCTGGCATGAGCTGGCAAGTGATTTGCATGTCATTACTTGGAGCATCTGGCTTTTATTTTCCTTCATTTTAGGGGGCGCCACAAAACTAATTATGTCGGTTTTCAGACTCATTTGAGCACAACAGGGAGGGAAGAAGTAAGCACAATGCTTAGAAGTGTCTTGGTAGAAGGAAGTGAGAAGCACATTGCTGGCTTCTGTACAGTGCTACCTACTACCTTAAAGGGAACCTGTCCTCTCCAAAACACCCCCGAACTAGAGTAAGCATGGTATAGTGTAAATGATGCTGAATCCGAATATGTAAGCTTTATCTTCATACTCACTTCCATTCCGACGCTGTGCTCCCACAAACCAGGGCTGTGGAGTCGGAGTCGGTCACCATTTTGGTGGAGTCGGTATAAAATGGACCGACTCCAACTCCTAAAATATATAATGAATTAGTACATTTAGTTCAGTGCAATAAGTGCTGAATATATTTTTATAAGAATTTGTGAAAATGATGAAATGTCCTATAAATGTCTGTTCTATTCCTGATCTAAGGATTTAGGCTTTTAGTTGAGATGACTGTGTGCTGCCCTTTATGTCCAGTGCATGTTCTCTCTGCTTTGTTTCCTCTGAGCTCATGTTTGGAGAGGTTAGCTGCTCTCATGGCTTCTATCTGCTGATGTAAAACACCTAGGGCCCTTATGTATGAAAACTGTCTAGGTGTAGAAGTTTCTTTGTTGCCCATAGCAACCAATCAGAGCTGAGCTTTCATTTCATATAGTGCTCTGGAGAAATGAAAGGGGAGCTCTGATTGGTTGCTATGGGCAACAAAAAGTCTCAGACCTAGACAGTTTTCATACATCAGGCCCAGAGGCGTAGCTACTGGGGGGATGGGGGGGCACAGGGGAGGCGATGCTCCGGGCCCAATACCTCTGGGGGGGCCCAGCAGGGATGGCCTTAGTACAATCAGGCGAATACAAGTGAGCGCTTACATTATGGAGTCTGATGGGGGCACATTCTGATGATCTGAAGTCTGATGGGGGCACATTCTGATGATCTGAAGTCTGATGGGGGCACATTCTGATGATCTGAAGTCTGATGGGGGCACATTCTGATGATCTGAAGTCTGATGGGGGCACATTCTGATGATCTGAAGTCTGATGGGGGCACATTCTGATGATCTGAGGTCTGATGGGGGCATATTCTGCTGATCTGAGGTCTGCTGGGGGCATATTCTGCTGATCTGAGGTCTGCTGGGGGCACAATACGCTGAACTGAGGTCTGATGGGGGCACAATACGCTGAACTGAGGTCTGATGGGGGCACAATACGCTGAACTGAGGTCTGATGGGGGCACAATACGCTGAACTGAGGTCTGATGGGGGCACAATACGCTGCTGAGGTCTGATGAGGTCTGATGGGGGCACAATACTGCTGATCTGAGGTCTGATGGGGCACATTCTGCTGACTGAGGTCTGATACGCTGATCTGAGGTCTGATGGGGGCACATTCTGCTGATCTGATCTGAGGTCTGATGGGGACACATTCTGCTGATCTGAGGTCTGAGGTCTGATGGGGGCACATTCTGCTGATCTGAGGTCTGAGGTCTGATGGGGGCAAGGGACTGTTAGTTTAGTGATGTAAAAGCTGGAGACAGGTTTCCTTTAACATAGGAGTCCCCTTTTTTACTCCTATTAATCCTATATTTTACTGCATTATGTGGTAGAGTATTTACACTAGGGTATGTAGAAAGTCTATTGTACTGTACTTAACAGCATAGATCTAGCAGTTTATATAGTCATCTTGCTAATACAGTATTATAACCACAACTAGTAGTATGTGCCTGTGAAGTTGGAAACGTGCGTTTGGGAAGCCAATAAGTGGGGGGCCCACTCAAGTATGTTTCGCCCCCCCCCATGTGCTGAACCTCTAGCTACGCCTCTGATTAGGCCCTAAGTGAGCTGTACCCAGAGAAGCCTGATAGATTACAAACTGTTTTTGTCATGACTTATCTGTACTATTGATTTTATGCAAATTTGTTTAAAGTTATAACTTAAAGGGGTATTCTCATCTTAGACAATGGGGGCATATCGCTAGGATATGCCCCCATTGTCTTATAGGTGCGGGTCCCACCGCTGGGACCCGCACCTATATCCAGAACGGAGCGGGGAGCGCTGCGCCTGGAGGACCCCAGGTTTCCGGGGGTCCGGCCACCACCAGGCGCAGCTCCCCGCGCCGCTCATAGAAATGAATGGGAGCCGGGCCGTGCATGCGCGGTGCGCTCCCATTCATTTCTATGGAGCCGACGGAAGTAGCCGAGCCAGCGCTCGGCTATTTTCGGCGGCCCCATAGAAATGAATGGAGGGCGGCTGCGCATGCGCAGTGCGCCCTCATTCAGTTCGGGGGCTCCGTTCTGGAAACAGGTGCGGGTCCAGCGGTGGGACCCGCACCTGTAAGACAATGGGGGCATATCCTAGCGATATGCCCCCATTGTCTAAAATGAGAATAACCCTTTAAACATGCTCCATGTATGAGGGAGTCGGGGTGAGGGGAAATTGAGGAGTCGGAGTCGGGTCTTTGGCTTACCGACTCCACAGCCCTGCCACAAACCTGCAGTAAAATGCACTCACTGGACTCCGGTGCTCACTTATATAATGGAGAGGACTCAAAGAAGAGTCCTCTCAATGTATTTTACTGCAGGTTTGTGGGAGCACAGCGTTGGAATGGAAGTGAGTATGAAGATAAAACGTACATATTCGGATTCAGCATCATTTACACTATACATCTCTTACTTTAGTTCAGGGGGTGTTTTGGAGATGACAGGTTCCCTTTAAGAGATGTCCAGAATCATAAAAAAAGGCTACTTTCTTTCAAAAAACATCCCCGCATCTGTCCACAGGTGGTGTGTGGTATTTCTCCTCAGCCCTATCCACTTCATTGGAGCTAATCTGCAGTACCAGCCGAAACCCATGGTCAGGAGTGGTGCTGTTTCTGGAAGAAAGCAGCCAAGTTCTGCATACAATGTTCGGGTTATCTAAGAATTCCGTTATGGATTCCGCTACCACAGACCATAACTTATGGTCCGTGGTAGCAGAATCCATAACGGAATTCTTAGATAATGCGAACCTTGTACGCCGTACTTGAAACACGCTCATTCCTATCCACAACCCTTTTAAATAAAGTATTTTTAAAGAGGACTACTTTTGCCTGAATTTATTTTATATAGGGTCCTCCTTTAAAAGTCTTTAAAAGTGGTGAATTCCGTTGAACAACTTTGAAGTACACTATCCTAGTGCTGAACCAATCTAAAGTGTTCTTCTAAATTAAATTAAACTTTAAGTGCCTGGGTTTGCTGTCATCGTATGCACTGTAGAACAGTATGCACAGGTCCAGTTTGCACATTAGGCTCCAGAAGAGATCATTTCCATGGAAATGATCAAACTGTTCTGGGCCTAGCCTCAACTTATGATGTAGTTCCATGAAAGTACGTTCTGATAGAAATTGCCATGTAGTTACTTTAGGTTTTTGATAGCTGACGTACAGGAAGGTGGGAGGGGAGGGTTTGTTATCATATTGTTTCCTATGAATGTCCCTTTCCATAATGATATTGGTGAGCAGTATTTTTACTGTTAAATAGTTGGTACTGTGAGTACCATTTCATGCATAAGAACGTTCAACCGCTAATCTTAAATAGGAAATCGATAAAGGCAGATACTTCAATTTGTTTGCTGTAACCCTGTACTACATGGCACTACCTTTAGCATGTTTTGTAGAATAATAATTTGCTTTATTTTAGTACACTTTAGTCTACATCCATATTTTTTCCTGTTAGGCCCCTTTTCACACAAGCGTGTTTTCCGCGCGGGTGCAATGCATGACGTGAACGCATAGCACCCGCACTGAATCCTGACCCATTCATTTCAATGGGTCTGTGTACATGAGTGTGTGTGTGGGTTTTTTTTTTTTTTTTTACACATCACTTCTGCGTTGCGTGAAAATCGCAATATGTTCTATATTCTGTGTTTTTCACGCAGCCCTGGTCCCATAGAAGTGAATGGGGCTTCAGTGAAAAACGCATTGCATCCTGAAGCAAGTGCTGATGTAATGAGTTTTTCACTGATGGTTGCTAAGAGATGTTTGTAAACCTTCAGGTTTTTTTTTTTTTTTTATCACGCGCATGAAAAACGCATCAAAACGCATTGCACCTGCTTGGGAAAAAACTGAACACAATCTCAGACAAAGCTTGCAAAATGGTGCGAGTTTTCCTGAACGCATCCTGACCTAATCCGTCACGCTCGTGTGAAAGGGGCCTTGGGTAACTAATGCTGCATTTGGTTTAGTTGTCATTTAACTTTTTTTTTTTTTTTCCCCCCCCCTTTCTTTTAGGATGGAATGAGGGACATTTTTATTGATGGAGTGGTTTCCAGGAATCGAGCTCTGAATGGTGATATTGTAGTTGTGAGACTGCTTCCACGTGAGCAATGGAAGGTATGTCCATACTAACAAACTTCTCTTTAAAAGGATGCTTGTGTAAAATGTATTTGTCACTACAGAGATTTAACAGTCCTCTGGATGTATGGCTGGGTGACATTGACAAAAATTAAATTAACAAACAAAAAAACAACTCCCTCTGTCAGGTGCTGGTCCCACCTCTGAGACTCCCTCCTATCTCCGGAACGGGACTCCTGGAATGTACAAATGGTAAAGCTTGAGAAAACCTCCAGTATGTAAACTGAAATGTTGCACTGATTGCATTCACAAGGTTAATAGCTGGATTTTGAATAACTCTAGGGGCACTGCGACTTTTTGGGAATATAAAAAGTAATATTTTGCCTTATCTAAGAGAAATTCAATATTTATTTGCCATTATTTAAAAAAATGTGATGTTTAGATAATGCTATTACAAGTTATAGCACCCTCCTGTGTTCTTTAAATTTCCTTTCAGAACATGTCCAATGCCAGTTGCCGCTCATGTTCTATAGCTCAGTCCCACTGCCAAGATCCCTTTGTACATAGGCAGCAGAGAGATTCCTGCTATTATGCAGGCCAGCCTACAAGCGACATATTCCCACGAGCCATGGACACATTAGATAGATGTACTGAAGGGTAATTGAAAAAAAAGTGGTTGCCATACCTGAAATAGATCCAACTGTAAGCCTCACAAAATACAGTATGTACCTGGGAACAAAGGATAAATACCGTATTTTTCGCTTTATAAGACACCCCAGATTTTAGAGTAGGAAAGTAAAGAAAAAATATTCATCACGCCTCATATCAGACCCCCCATAAATTTCAGGACATCACATCAGACCCCCATATCAGCTCTCCATGTCAAAACCCCATCAGCCCCCATATCAGCCTACTGTGCCCCCATATCAGCCTACTGTGCCCCCATATCAGCCTACTGTGCCCCCATATCAGCCTACTGTGCCCCCATATCAGCCTACTGTGCCCCCATATCAGCCTACTGTGCCCCCATATCAGCCTACTGTGCCCCATATCAGCCTACTGTGCCCCCATATCAGCCTACTGTGCCCCCATATCAGCCTACTGTGCCCCCATATCAGCCTACTGTGCCCCCATAAGACCTCAATCAGCCCCCATAAGACCTCAGATCAGCCCACTGTGCCCCCATCAGACCTCAGATCAGCCCACCCAGCCCCATAAGCATAAAATAAAAAAACGCTTACCTGTCCTGCGCTGCGTCTCCCCTCCTGGTCCGGCGCTTTTCTGGCTTCTAAAGCCGGCGCTGCACTGTCACCTGACTGCGTGCAGCGTCAGGTCATAGTGCGTGCACCACGTCCTGACGCTGTACGCGGTCAGTACAGTGCAGCGCTGGACCCGGAGCCACGGTGCAGGACAAGTAAGAGTTTATTTTATGCTTATGTGGCTGGGTGGTCTGATCTGAGGTCTGTTGGGGATCCGGCACCTGATACATACAAGTGAGCGCTTCCATAATGGAAGCGCTCACTTGTATTCGCTTTATAAGACGCACCGCAATTTCCCCCTACTTTTGGGGGAAAAAGTGTGTCTTATAAAGTGAAAAATACAGTATACTAAACCTACAAAATCAATATGCAAGCAATTTTCTATAAAGTTGCACAGTAAAGAAATAGAATTAAATAACACATTTTACTGTTCATAAGTGACAAAAACAATTAAAAGCACCAGTTAAAACGGCCATAGACAGTGAGAAGGGTATCTATTAGAGTTGAGCGAACATGCTTCCGGATCCGTCCTCCTTACCCGACTGCAAGTCAGTGGGGACGGATCCGTTTGGTATGAAACACTTGTGTGCCATACAAACGGATCCGCCCCCATTGACTTAGTCAGGTGAGGACGGATCCGGATGCCTGCGGCCATGCGAGCGCAGGGGATCCGAGCAGTACAGTGCTCGTTACGAGCACGTTTGCTCAACTCTAGTATCTATACATCCTTCTCCACTTTGACAGGGCCAGGCAGTGAAAACGTCATCCCTGCCTGGCCTTGTCAAAGTGGAGAGGGTGTGGCAGTCGTAGGGATAGAAGAGCCTCTAGGTGTAGAGGCAACACCCCCATTGCTCCCAGAGGTCCATTTGCACATATTAAAACAGTTTTCTCAGCAATGTGTGCCCATATGAACATGGTACCAACACAGATGTCTTCAGCTGCCAAGCATACATGTAACGGGTCAGCCAGTGTCATAGGTACAAATCTGCTGACAGATGCCCTTTAGATACATGTTCATATCACCAAAGGTCTACAAAAAATGAGAAAGGATCTTTATGGTAACTCGTCAGACACAGTTTACTAATGTAACTGAAGGACTCTGAAGCACAAAGTGGTGTTTACATGGCTGGGTAGAATCTGGATTATAAGGGCCTTCAAGTACGTTGACCCTTTTCCGTATAATTGTTTGCTGCTCCTATTTGTACAAGTTATTTTCTTCTTGCTGCATTGTGCGTTCTACTTGCAGGGACAGAACTTATAAACTTTTGACTATTAATGTAAAAGTATCACAATACCTGGCATTGCATGAAAGGCGAGAATACAATGGAGTTCTATCAATTAGCGTTCAGCAGATAACTATAGGACATATTCTGCTGGGAAATCATGCAGTGAGCCTTGATGAGAGCCGCTAATGTTTTTCATTACTTTTATGTGTGTATAATTCTTTAATACTATAATGGTAACTGTTATGACTGGGGGAGAAGCGTTAGTTGCTAATAATTTCTTCTGGAGTGTCACGTTTTATATAATGTCTTGTCCCATTTATGAATTATTCAAGAAAAGGGAATCTTTGATGCGTTTGGATGTTGTACTGTGATTTTTGAGAAAGCCATGCGCAGTGCAGTTGCACGGTACAAATGGTCAGCCATTTAGCGTCTCTGAACACAGGCACGTGGCATTATGCAGGGAGATTTCAATGTTAAATGTTGGAAATTGACTTTTTCCTTTTATGATAGAAAAGAGAATATTATTTGCCCCTCCACCCCCCCCCCCCCCCATCTCCCAGGTTCAACATCTAGCAATAAACCTGCTGGCGAAGAGAGCATGCTAGTGTAAGTACAGAAATCAAATCTAATTAGGAGCAGGTTAAAGGGAATCTGTCATCAAAGGTGCCTAGTGAGTAAAGGGGTATTATATTCCGGTAGGTAAGTTATCCACTATCCAAAGTATAGGGGATAATCATCAGATCGGTGAAGGTCCTACCGCTGGGAACATCACCAAACGCCAGAACCGGGAGCCCCGTGACCCCCTGAAATGACCTGAGCAGCCGGTCGGATATGTGTCGGCTGCTCCATTCATTTCTATGGGAGTTCTGGAGGTAACGGAGGATAGCGCCCCACTATCTTCAGAACGCCCATAGAAATGGATGGAGCTGTCGCGTGCATATGCAACTAGCCACTCTGGTCATTTCAGGGGAGCAGCAAGCGTCTGCAAGGGGAATGGGTGTCCCAGCGATAGGACCCCCACAGATCTGATAGTTGTGGATAGGGGATAACTTTTACCTACTGGAATATCCTTTAATGCCTTATACTGCACATGCACCGAGGTCACACAGCCATGAGACTTCAGGGCCAGCCATGAATAAGTCCACACGCCTGATCCTGTCAGTCATAGAGCTGGTGGCGTAGCATGTAAATGGTGAGCAGTGCAATGGCGATTCTATAGTTGCACAAAGGGACTCATTTACATATGATTAAAAAGTTTTTATCTGTACTAAATCCATATAGCCTACCATTAGAATAATTCTGCAGGTAATGACAGAAGGTTATTTTAGAACTAGTCACAAACTGTAGATAGTCTGATGCACAGGAGTGTAGCAAAGGTGCACACACTAGAACAGACTGACTACTTTGGATCATTAGTACAAATGGTTCCCTATAATCAAAGTGGCAGCAATAGCAGTGACTTTAATGAGCATTTATGAATGAGGGTTTGGTTTAGGTATATTTTGCCTCTGTTGCAACAAGCAATTTGTTAGGGGTACTGTTGTTAATTAAGAATAAGGTATATTAATGGAGCCCTGAAACAAAAAAATGTTATGGTGTGGCTGCCTGCTGAGATGATGGTTCATGCCCACAGTGTACCATCATTGGAAGGCTTTAGAGAACTAGAGTGGTTTTAATCGTCATAAGCTTTACACTTAGTAGTGGTATCTTAAAGGTGCTCTTAGCATTTTTGGTAGAAAGTCCATTGTCGCATGTCCTTTCACTCTGATTCGTAGCTGTATTCATATGTGTATTTTAATACACGTTGGAAAATAGTTTCTGCCACTATTTGCTACTGCCATTGACGGTATGAAATCCGTTTTTGTTCTCTAAAGCGCAAGTTTCTTTGATAATGCTAAATGTACTAAATATGTAGTGGTCTGAATAAATCTGGGGTTATTTTAAAGGGATTTTGCCATAATTGATGTAAAAAAATAAAATCAGACCTCATATAGTACATGAAAATCTTTCTAACAAAGCAAGACCTGTACCTCACATGGTACATGCTAGATTCTCTTCAGGCTGGCATCTCAGGGGGCATGTCACTTGTGTTGGAGCTCTCTGTAACTGTCAGCTTCAGTCTGGTGGCAGTTGAAAAATGGAACTGAGCATGTACGACCACCCCAGTAGGTGGACATACACCATACTATACCGATTAAACACCAGGGGCACCATTATAATGAAGTAAAGAGAATATCTCACAGCTGGAACGTTTCCCACAGGCTGTACCGGCAGAGAACACCCAGCTGGAGTTTGCGGATCCGGCTTTGCTGGATTCAACACATCACTGCCGGATCCCTGTTGAATAGAATAGGATTTGGTGGTGATTGGGTCGCTTTGTGGCATAAATGCCTGGTTTGGGCTGGACATGTACCATGCAGCGGTTTTTGTCCATCAGACAGCTGGGTCATTTCTGAGATGTGAACACAGCCTAACTAGTTTTTCATGCTGAGTTATAATATTTAATGGTGGCACAACATCCTTTAGATCGTGGGACACCTAGATGTTAATTTCACAAAAATGTGTTGCTTCTTCACTTTAGACCTTTTTATGAGGAAAGTAAGAGTAATCCACTTTACCTTGTCTCCAACTGTGAGTGGCTTAGCAGTAAAGGAACTTGACTTGAGATGCACAGTTTTGCACCAACATTTTGGCCTTTATCAAACTGGTGTAAAGTAGAACTGGTTTAGTTGCTCATGAAACCAGTCACCAGATTCCACCTTTCATTTTCCAAAGGAGCTGTACAAAATGAAAGATTGAATCAGATTGGTTGCTATTGGAAACAAAGACTCTTCAACTTTACACCAGTTTGATAAATGACCCCCAAAATTCTAAGGCAAAGTAAACCAATGGGTTGTATAATGATAGACTAGAAGTGCCAGGTTTATCTTCCAAGATCAGCCGCTGTGATGAATCTGGCTGATCTTTATACTTGCCTGGTCTAAGTATATACCGATAGTATGTTAGTCAGGATTAGTAAATGTGTGTGAATGTGCCAGTCACCTTCTAGAAAGAACAGAAATTGCTTTGAAATCCCTTGGATCTTGTGTTCCTATAGTGTCTCTGCATCACACAACTTTCTTTTTACTTTAATTCTGAATTATTTTTTATTAATCAGAAACCATTTGTCTCCTGTACCATGACCATTCTGTTTTACTGAAGTGGGTTTGCGCACCGAAAATTGCAATTAAATAGAAACGTATTAGTTATTTCACCCTATTCTTTCCTTTATCTTATCACAAATGCTTCCTAATACTTCCTGCCAGGATATGTGGTGTTGCGCTGGCAGATTTGTGAAGAGAAATGGTAGGAGCACTCAAATCTATTTTCTGGAGCCCCGGTGATATGTCATTTTAAAGCAATCATGTATTTTTCCCATGGGCTGTTCCCCATCTACGTTAGATAAGAGTGGGCCACCACACCTTCCTGGGACAAAGGAAAGGCAGGGACAAGAGATGATTTCCTTCAAAGGGATGTACAGGCTCCACAGGCCATTAGAATAGGGCAGGAAAACCCCTGTGTAATTGTCCCATTACCCTGGATCATCAAGTAGTTACTTTATTATCTATACACATTGAATCCTTTTGAGTTGCATATGTGTTGCCTGATTAGATGTAATAAAGGCCTGCCAATGTGGGGTCTTGAAAAGCTTAATTTCTTTCACTATGCAGCTAAGTACTCAAGAAAAGATGATGCAGAAGCGCTCTTGAGCAAGGATGTTGCAGTGTAAATCCACCTTCATGTATCGTACTTTGTGTATCATCCAAAAAACGTAATCCCTCATCCCCTTAATTCTCAATCATGTTCCCTTCAGAATGTTGTCACTTATCCTAGTTCTGCATAGTTCTCTTGCATTGCCTTCTTATATGGGGCCATACTGCTCTTATTTGTAACCTGTTGAAATTCCACTAAATGTTGTGCGTTGCCCTTGAGATTCCTTGGTGTAGAATTTCACTGGTTCTTCCTTTGCGGTAATATCCCTGTTGCTACCCCCAGTTTATCTGGTCACTCAGCAGGTGCCACGTTTAGTGTTACACCATGCAAGCCAATCTATTAGCAGGTTTCTGTCCATGCCAACTCTGCCTGGGTGTAAAAATTTTCTAGAGGTCTAATGTTTTACTGCTACTTGTGATAATAGAGAAATTGTGACAGGTCCTCCAAAATCTGGTGCGCTGCCAAACTCTCGATACCTTCTATTTGTAAATGTTTTTTATGTGCACAAAATGAGATTAAATATATGTAAAAAACATGTTTTACCCTGTATACAGAAGCACATTTATTAGTGTAGGATGGTGATGTTTTAATTAAAAAAAAAAAATAGTTAAAAAAAACAAACAAAAAAACCCCACAGATCTGAAACGAACATGCACTTAGAGGCTAACCTCCGGCACGCCAACTGTGGTAAAACTACAACTTCCAAGATGCACACTTGCTGGGCTGTTTTCAGAACTCCACAGAAGTAAATAGAGCATGCTGGGAGTCATAGTTTCACCACAATTGGCTTGCCAGAGGTTAGTCATCATGAGGCTAACCTATCTAGACATGTTAGCCATTTTATTACATGCTAGTATAATAGTTGTACATTTTATTTTTTGGACTATATTACATGTACAATTTAGGGGTTAACTTGGGATGATCAAATAACTGGTGGGTAGGCATTAGTTTTTAGGAGGGGTGCTTAATTTTTTTTAAATTAGTTTTTCACTCAAATGTAAAAATTATCTTTGGGGGATGGTATTATGTTATGGTACCACCTCTACCAATAGAGACGGTGGAATTCTAGACACAATAGTCGTTTGGCTATTTGACTAAATCCCATGTGTGAGCAATGACTCGCGCGATGGAACCTCCCTAGCATTGTGGGTGATGCGGCCATCAGGAGTCACGCAGATGCCAGGGAGTGCGGTAAGTATGACCAATATGAAGGCCCTAGCATTTTTTTTTTTTGGGGGGGGGGGGGGGGGGGGGGGGTTATAGGGTTTGGATAACCCTTTTAAAGGGGTTGGCCACTTCCTGGTTACTGCTGACCAATATAATTATATATGGCACTTACTAATATAGCCTTTGTTGAAATCCTGTTCCATTTTCTATATTTCAAAAGGCATGTCCCCTTGTTTGCCAAATCTTTTGTGACATAGGTCTTATCCAATGGCTGCTGATGGAAGGTCATGTGACCAGGCAAATCACCTCCATGTGATGTCTCCTCTATTCAGATACACTGCCATCTGCACCTAACTGTTAGATGTTCAGCACAGGTGCATTGTGTTAGAAAGGAGGAGGCTGAGTGATGTCTGGTCACATGACCCTCCATCAGCGGTCATCTTATGGACAGAACCTCTGTGTGGACAGCACATAAGATTTGCTTAACATGGGGATGGGGCTTATGAAATATAGCAAATGGTACACAATATGAACAAAGGTTATATAGTAAGTGTAATAGTTATCTTATATACACATTCTTCACATGTAGCCAGAAAGTGGCCAACCCCTTTAAAACTTCCCCTTTCCAAGCTGTCCAAGAACAAATCTGATAGAATTTTTATTGATACTAATAATATAGTGTGTGAATGGAAACTTTATTTCTCTTGCATTGCCCATCACGCTACTTATGAACGCTGGGCTGTAATATTATGCTGGTAAGTGTCTGCCTAAAGTTTGTAAACTTCAGACAGTTATTTTATGTCTAAAGCCCGAGCTATTGCTGGTAAGTATCCTATGTAGATACATGGATGCACCTCGATTTGGTAACTTTCCAAGTATGAGTGCAGCGGCTGAATTTCCAAAACACATCTCAGTTTTCCAGTTTTAACGATGAACCAGAGGTTATCACTAGTCGCTTCTTGTGTAACTTTCCAAATAAACACAAGCTGAGTACAGTGCCGTTCTCATATGCGCAATCTGTCTCGGGTCATCAGCCTGATATCTCTGCAAGCCAGCTGCACTTTCTGAAGTCAATTGCTACGGGAAGATTTTTTTTATTTTTTTTGCAGTTATTTTTATTGAGTCACCTGTGGGTTATGGTAAACTGATCTGTGAGATTACACTAGGTACACGCAGGGTGAGCCTTCCAGTAATGGGCAGTGTATCACCAAGGGAAACCCTTACGTTTATATTTGAGGACATCCCTCTCGTATTCAATGTATTCACCTTCTCTATGGTAGATCTGGTTTACTTCACACAAACCCTTCTAATGTCTTCATGTAGTGACCCAGATATATAGTACAGTGATGCGCTTGACTGGCTCTGATGTCATTGTGACTGCGGGAGTGTCACCGACCGGGCATGTGAAGCCGTAAGAGAGAGTTCTTGTCCATTTCCTTTCCCATCAGTTGAGGGTGTCGAAGGTTCATGTGAAAGTGAAACTTCCCTCTCCGTAATCTTGCTTTTCTTCCTGTGATGTCATCACCTGGTGTCTTTATAAGGCGGTGATCATCTTGGGTAACTTGTCTTGTTGACGCATTGAGTAATGTTAAATGTTGATCAAGAGAAATGGAGGGGAGATATCCTAAAAGGATGTTCTAGTTCCAACTACTGAAACCTATTTCTAATGTAATGTGTATTGATTTTCTCATAAATGTCAAGATCTCTGCTTACAGTAATTCAGTGGAAGTCTTTGTTTCCAGGGGTTAAAAGTTTGCTCTGTCATATGGTGGTCATGCAGGTGCGCGGCTTGTTACAGAGATCTCAGAACTGTACTTTTAATGCTGTGTTCACATGCATACAATATATTCAGCTCCCGTCAGTTCTCATAGGGCCCCATTTACACAACAGATTCACCCTTCCCTATAACTGTGCATACAAAGATAGCACTGATAGGACCGCCTCCTTGACCGCGAAGCCCAGAATAAGCAAGGATATAAAAAAATAAAATACAAGTTTTACTGAATCTGCTCCCATAAAACTACAGATTGGTCTACTCAGCTCCTCCTGCTTGTTAACATGGTGTCTGCAGCTCAGATGCCATCTTCAACTTCACAAGTTCCCTTTTATTCACCCTATATTTACTTGCAAAGTCAACTCTAAGTTTTATCATGTGGAATACTTTATTTGCATGTGTGACACATACCGCTGTTTGTAAAGGGGTGTTTTTTTAAAGGCTTTTTTGCTGAGGTTTTATTGGGAAATCCTTCCAGTGTTTATTTCCAAGGACTACTCTGGAACTTTAAATTCTTGCCTCAGGTTAATTTCCTCAATAAAGTGATCCTCCATTTCAAGAGAAGAAAAAATCACAGTAACTGGGGACCGAGCAGAACCCTAAGGCCTTTTTCACACGAGCGTGACGGATTAGGTCCGGATGCATTCCGGGTGCGTTCAGGAAAACTCGCACCATTTTGCAAGTTCAGTCAGTTTTGTCTGCGATTGCGTTCAGTTTTTTTCCGCGTGGGTGCAATGCGCTTTGATGCGTTTTTCACATGTGTGATAAAAACTGAAGGTTTACAAACAACATCTTGGCAACCATCAGTGAAAAATGCACTGCATTCACACTTCAGGATGCAATGCGTTTTTCACTGAAGCCCCATTCACTTCTATGTAGCCGGGGCTGCGTGAAAAACGCAGAATATAGAACATGTGGCGTTTTTCACGCAACGCAGAACTGATGCGTGAAAAAAAACACTCATGTACACAGACCCATTGAAATGAATGGGTCAGGATTCAGTGCGGGTGCTATGCATTCATGTCACGCATTGCACCCGCGTGGAAAACTCGCTTGTGTGAAAGGGGCCTTAGGAGATTCCTTTTATCTTTTCAGCTGCAGATCCAACAATTTCTGGGATCCTCTTCTGCCATGCAAGATGGCCGCACCACTTAACGGGTGTATACTTAGCATTTGGCAGTGCAAGATGCTTCCTATGGGCCTCAGATTGGCCAGTACTGTTCATGCAAGCTTTGCTGGCCAGTCCAAGAGTAAGGCTGTAAAGGCAGGACATGTCTTGAACTACCAAATGCACAGTCTGCATCAGGTAGTCTGAGAAGTGGTGTGGCCATCTTGGGTGGCAGAATTGGAACTGAGAAACTGGTAGATCTGAAGCTGAAGGAGGGCATCTTATAAGTGTGTGTGTGTGTGTGTGTGTGTGTGTGTGTGTGGTTTTTTTTTTCTCCCCAGTTAATGCATATTTTTTTCCCCTCTTAACTGGAGGGTCACGTTAATGTTTATACCTTGCTTTTTGTGTAGTGTGCATATATGGGTATTGAACACATAACATTTTGTGTTTGCTGTAAAACGGGCCGTTTGACAGCTGTTTTGCTGAAAATCATAAGTGTTGAAGTCAGCTCACCCTGTGTGCCCAGCTGGTGTGTGGAATGAAGTCAGAGTGTAGATTCTTACCGTGAAACAGCTGGAGGAGGATTAATGCTTGTCATTTGTGACATCACTAGCTTTAAGATGGTCCACTTTATACATCATGTGAATAAACACATTCCCGCCTTGCCTGTGTGTGCAGGTGCACAGAGAGATGATCAGCGGTTATCTAGTAGAGCTTAGCATCCTCATGACCCCTAGTGGCCATGAGGAATTTGGGTTTTCAGAAAGTAATATTTTAATGGTATTTTTTTGGTATTCTGAAAAAAATATAGCAGTATAGCAGCTTAGTTGGCTTTAGTTTTATTAGACAAACCCTTGTAAGCTAAAACAAGTGCTCTCTTATAGCTTAGTTGCACCTGCTCCTTTCATCTGGCAAGGCTTCCAGGCTATTAAATTTAGAGTGTCTGTTTACTAAAGTGTGAAATGCTGCTTAAAAAACCCTATGGTGATGAACGCTGCAATTGGAAATTTCCTAGTGTAGGTGTGCTTTTCGTGTTTTATGTGTCTGTTCCCATATACAGTGTTATATTTCCACAAAGTTCCACTGGAATCGCTGTCATGTAGGGTTATTGGGGCTAATGTCCCACACACAGGATTCCTCTGGTGCTTGTGGAGGGCCCAAGAAGGCCACTATGAAGAATCTGCAGCACTCGCGTTTCTGTGCAGTTATGGTACAGCTACACTTGTCATGCAACATTACATGTAATGTTAATGGTGTCATAATGTGACCCGTTATATACTACAACATAGCAGTTGCAAAAAATCCAGACATGTCAACTTTTGTGTTGTAAGGCATGTGCCGCCTTTCCTCTGTACTTTAAAAATTGTCGCACAGGACTTGCGTAATTCATGCGCTACAGTTAAAAAAAAATAAAAAATAAAAAAGTTGCTCAACAGCAAATTGCTGACAAGTTGCACATTTTTGTGTTGCGCAACTTCATGTCACTTTGTAGCCATAGCCTTAAAGGGGTTGTCTCACTTCAGTAAGTGGCATTTATCATGTAGAGAAAGTTGATACAAGTCACTTACTAATGTATTGTGATTATCCATATTGCCTCCTTTGCTGGCTGTATTCCTTTTTCCATCACATTATACACTGCTCGTTTCCATGGTTACAGACCACCCTGCAATCAATCAGTGGTGGTCGTGTTTGCACAATATAGGAAAAAGCACCAGCCTATGTGCGCTCCCATGGTCCCGGCCACCAGAGAGGCCAACGCTTATTCCTATAGTGTGCAAGCACGACCACCACTGATAGCAGGGTTGTCTGTAACCATGGAAACGAGCAGTGTATAATGTGATGGAAAAATGAAGCCAGCCAAAGGAAGCAATATGGACAATCACAATACAATTACAAGTGGCTTGTAATAAAATTCCCCTACATGATAATTGCCACTTACTGAAGTGAGACAACTCTTTAAAGTTCCAACATTTACTGAAGACACTTTTCAGCCAAGGGTTAATATTGAAAGTTTTGGTCCATCAGATTTTCTTGCAGCAGTAGGGCTGTGGTTGGATGTGGCAGATCCTGTGCCTGGAGTGTGCTCAGATTTACTAGTCCTGTCTGATTTGTAGACCAGTTAAACTTGGACAGTCTGAAAATGCATCAACTTTATCATATTGGCCTGATGCTGGACTTTAAATCTGGTGCACATACCACTGATTTGATCGCTTAGCTTACAATTAAAATTTGTCCCAACGTTCCAAAAACTTTAGACCAACTCTAATTTGGTCTAGTCTACTTTTTTTTTTTTTTTTTTTTTTTTTGTCTGTGCCAGAATCATGGATTTCCGTTCCATAAACACATCTAAAAGATGTCCTTCCTTAGCTTTTCATGGTCTGTGTCTAAACTTGCCCACTGTTCTCACTCTTAGTATCACTACAAGCTGCACAAAAAGTAGTACTCCTGATCCCGTTAACCATTTTGACTTCCTTCATGCTGCACCTATGCAGTAGTGTCTCAACATGTCAGAAGAAGAAAAATGCAGTGTGTGCACAGAATCTACTTTTATAAGCAAAGATAACACAGGTGCATAGAAACTACCCCCACTTGAGGAGACCTGCAAAGAGAAGCATATTTACCTGCATTCTGGCACAGGCTCCTTTGCTCCTCGGCTACTTAGATGGGCTCCCTGTATGTAAACTTCATGTGTCATGCTGCAGCAGCCAATCGCTGGCTGCAGTGGTGACCCGCTCTAGTTGCATCATGTGAACATTTGTCAGCACTCAAAGGGAGCAGTTTATATCCATCGAACCCAGTGGAGCAGCTGAGGTCATGGCGTGAAGGAGACGGAAGCAGGTAAGTATGCGTCTCTTTGCAGGTCTGCTTGGGATATTTTATATATTGAGACCTTGGTAATTGTAACAGTTAAATCACGTCAAGTTCAAACCAAATCGTATAACACTAGCGATATAGTAATCCATTTTTAGGTGTCCAGCTGCATGTTTCCACGTAAGTCATGAGTACACCTTGTTTCTTAACAACATATTCTAGTACAGTTACAGAGAACACAAAATATAATTCCCTGCATAGCAGAAAAATGTCACAAATGTGTGTAACAGATCATTCTTTCCACTCGCTCTTAAAATAAACTTCAGCGTATGATTTAATGAGATTATGGTTTGTGTCTGCATGTGTGTAGTTATTTTTTTCTGGATTTTATTATGTTTTTAAGTTATTGTCTAAGTCTCATGCTAGAAAAGCCATATGGCTTTGATAAATGTAACATGCTGTTCTACATGGACACACGTGTTTTCTTCAATCCATCAGGTCAATGCTGTGTGTGTTATATATGTGTGTGTGTGTGTATATATGTATGTATGTGTATGTATGTATATATATATATATATATATATATATATATATATATATATATATAATATATTGCTTCTTATGGAGCCACTCCTTAGTTGCCCCGGCTTTGTGTTTCAGGTCTTTGTCATGCTGGAAGACCCAGCCTCAACCCATCTTCAATGCTTTTACTACTGAGGGGAGGAGGTTATTGGCCAAAATCTCACGATACCAAGGCCCCATCCATCTTCCCTTCAATATGGTGCAGTCCTCCTGTCCCCTTTGGGGGTGCTTTTCTGCAAAGTATGATGGTTCCACTCCCATGCTTCATGGTTGGGACAGTGTTCTTGGGTACAGTGTACTTGACCTTCTTCCTCCAAACACGGCGAGTGGAGTTGAGACCAAAATAGAATTTTTCAGCAGCATCTGACCACATGACCTTCTCCCATGCCTTCTCTGGATTATCCAGATGGTCATTGGTGAACTTCAAACGGGTCTGGACGGTAATCTTTGAGACTGTAGTCCCAGGTCATTTACCAGGTTCTCCTGTGTAGTTCTGGGCTGAGTCCTGGCCTTTCTCAGAATTATCTTTACCCCACGAGGCGAGATCTTGCATGGAGCCCCAGACAAAGGAGGAATGACAGTCATCTTGTCTCTTCCATTTTTGAATAATTGCGCCAACAGTTGTTGCCTTCTCACCAAGCTGCTTGCCTATTGTCCTGTAGCCCATCCCAGCCTTGTGCAGGTCTACAGTTTTGACCCTGGTGTCCTTAGACAGCTCTTTGGTCTTGGTCATGGTGGAGAGTTTGGCGTGTGATTGTGTGTGGACAGGTGTCTTCTATACAGGTTAACAAGTTCAAACAGGTGCAAGTAATACAGGTAATGAGTGCAGAGTAGGAGGGCTTCTTAAAGAAAAACTAACAGGTCTGTGAGGGCCAGAATTCTCGCTGGTTGGTAGGTGATCAAATACTTATTTCATGCAATAAAATTTGAATTATTTAAAAATCATAAAATGTGATTTTTCTGTACTTTTTATTTATTTTTGTAGATTTTGTCTCACTTGAAGTATTCTTACAATAAAAATTATAGAGCTCTCCTTTCTTTGTAGGTGGGAAAACCAAAATCGCCAGTGTATCAAATACTTATTTTTTTCCCACTAAGATGTATCAAATAGCGTTCAACGTTTGATTAATTTGACGCATATTAAACCTACAAAAGCAAGACTGACTGAAAATTTCCTTGGTAACCTGATAACTTTCACCCCAAAGACTTTTCATTGAGTCACCCCTGTATAAAATCATTGAATTGCAGATGTGATAATTGCATTAAAATGACAGTTAAGTATTTACAGTGAATGTTATGAGGAAGATAACAGAACCCATAAGAGTGTATTTGGCCTGGAAACAATTTTTAAATTGCTGCTTAGGAAAAATGAGAATTTATAAAACTCTTATCTCAGGCAGAGAGCAGCTACGCTGCATCATGCATCCGCTTCTTAGGTCCACACTTCTCACATCCCATTGATTTCACTGTGAGCTGTACAATGTTTCTTTTTCCTTGTAATGGTGTTGCAGGGGAACTGAGCACTTGTCTGGTTCCGCCATATATTACAGCTGATGGCTAATGGCCCTAGCAATCGGGCACCCTGTGATCAGCTCATCAAGGTTTCATCTGACTAGAAGGGTATTGTCCTTAAAGGGGTTTTCCCTCTGGATAGGACATCAGTATCTGGTGGGGGTCCCAGGACCCCACCGATAAGCTGTTTGAGAAGGCAGCAGTGTTCGCATTCATGTGTCACATGGCCTAGGAGCAGCTTGTTAAGCTGTGAGAAGACCTCAGCGCTCACAAGAGTGCCGGTGCCTTCTCAAACAGCTGATCAACGGGGGTCCCAGGTGTTAGACCTCCACCTATCAGATACCGATAACCTATTCAGAGGATAGGTCATCAGTATTTAAATCTCTGAAAACCCTTTTAAGCCAGACTTACTTAAGGAAGTTGTCAGGCTGATTATTGGGGATAAATGTTGGTACAAATACTCGTTCCCGATAATCTGCCCGTAAAGTTGCTGCAGATCACCCTTGTTTATCGGGTAAAATCATTGTATATGCATTTATCTAAATCAATGAATCTGGATAGGGACAAGCGATGGCAATAGCAATCTCTCACCCCTATACAGTGGCAGTGATCGCTGCATGTAAATCCAGCTCTTTACCTCCATTGGAAAGAAAAGGTTCCTTCCTGATAATTGCCTGCTTGTAAGCCTGATATAAAAATATTATTTAGAATATTTTTTTGATCTTGAGTATTTTCATGCAGGTTTCCTTGCTCAGTATTTGCACTTATTAGAATATTTTGACGTGTTCAAATAATTGAGCTAAGCAGAAATATACTACGTGCTAATCTGAACAGTTCTATTCCGTCTAAATCCCATTAGAGATTTTTTTTACTACTAAAGTATAGAGTGATGTTACTGGGGGAGGGGTGAGAAAGTTTGCAGTGTGTTGCAGCAGGTGCAGAGCAAGCACCACTTTTCTGAAGCTTTTTCATTGGCTTTAGACATGGAATTAAGTAGCATACTTTCCTTTTTTAACCTATTGGCATAATAATTTAGAAGTTATTTGCATAACTTTTTCGATATTGCCACATTTAGTACTTTTTAATCTGTTTGGCTTCTGCCTTTAACATTGCAAAGGTTTTGCGTATTGTCAAACTGACCATGTTTAATGAATATTCTGTAGGTAAATCTTTCTCTTTTTTGCATTATTTCCCTCACCATTTGACTCTACACGGCTGTCCACTGTCTCAGCAGCTTAAATTGGAGACTGTGGGTATGTGTTCTATCAATGTAGTGCTGTAAAAAAAAGGATTTGTCCCCTTTTGTTTTTAGACATTTGACACCCTTAAAAGTTTCAGATGATCAAATATGGAATATCAAAGATAACCTGAGCAAAAAATAATGATTTCTTTTAAGGAAAAAAGTTATCCCAAGCAACATGGCCCTATGTGAAAAAATAATTCTCCCCCCCCAATGAAATAACTCTGACTAACCACAGTTTTTGGAAAGTTGAGTTCAATTTCACTAGTCACAACCAAGAAATAGCTTAAATAGAACCTGTCTGACAACATAAACATCTTGATAATCCCGAAGCGTTTTGGGAAAATTCTGTGGACTGATGAGACAAAAATGGAACTTTTTGGAAGGTGTGCATCCCGTTACATCTGGCATAAAACTAACACAGCATTTCAGAAAAAGAACATCATACCGACAGTCAAACGTGGTTGTTGCAGTGTGGTGGTCTAGGGCTGCTTGCTGTAATTGATGGAACCAGTAATTCTGTTCTCTACCAGAAAATCCTGAAGGAGAATGTCTAGCCATCAGTTTGTGTACTTGGGTTCTGCAGCAGGACAATGTTCCAAAGCAAACCAGCAAGTCCACCTGGATGGCCGAAATAAACTAAATGAAGGTTTTGGAGTGGCCTAGCCAAAGTCCAGACATAAACCCAACTTGAGATGCTGTGGCATGACCTTATACAGGCTGTTCACGTCCTGCACGATATAACTATACACTCACCGGCCACTTTATTAGGTACACCATGCTAGTAACGGGTTGGACCCCCTTTTGCCTTCAGAACTGCCTCAATTCTTCGTGGCATAGATTCAACAAGGTGCTGGAAGCATTCCTCAGAGATTTTGGTCCATATTGACATGATGGCATCACACAGTTGCCGCAGATTTGTCGGCTGCACATCCATGATGCGAATCTCCCGTTCCACCACATCCCAAAGATGCTCTATTGGATTGAGATCTGGTGACTGTGGAAGGCCATTTGAGTACAGTGAACTCATTGTCATGTTCAAGAAACCAGTCTGAGATGATTCCAGCTTTATGACATGGCGCATTATCCTGCTGAAAGTAGCCATCAGATGTTGGGTACATTGTGGTCATAAAGGGATGGACATGGTCAGCAACAATACTCAGGTAGGCTGTGGTGTTGCAACGATGCTCAATTGGTACCAAGGGGCCCAAAGAGTGCCAAGAAAATATTCCCCACACCATGACACCACCACCACCAGCTTGAACCGTTGATACAAGGCAGGATGGATCCATGCTTTCATGTTGTTGATGCCAAATTCTGACCCTACCATCCGAATGTCGCAGCAGAAATCGAGACTCATCAGACCAGGCAACGTTTTTCCAATCTTCTACTGTCCAATTTCGATGAGCTTGTGCAAATTTTAGCCTCAGTTTCCTGTTCTTAGCTGAAAGGAGTGGCACCGGTGTGGTCTTCTGCTGCTGTAGCCCATCTGCCTCAAAGTTCGACGTACTGTGCGTTCAGAGATGCTCTTCTGCCTACCTTGGTAACGGGTGGCAATTTGAGTCACTGTTGCCTTTCTATCAGCTCGAACCAGTCTGCCCATTCTCCTCTGACCTCTGGCATCAACAAGGCATTTCCGCCCACAGAACTGCCGCTCACTGGATGTTTTTTCTTTTTCGGACCATTCTCTGTAAACCCTAGAAATGGTTGTGCGTGAAAATCCCAGTAGATCAGCAGTTTCTGAAATACTCAGACCAGCCCTTCTGGCACCAACAACCATGCCACGTTCAAAGGCACTCAAATCACCTTTCTTCCCCATACTGATGCTCGGTTTGAACTGCAGGAGATTGTCTTGACCATGTCTACATGCCTAAATGCACTGAGTTGCCGCCATGTGATTGGCTGATTAGAAATTAAGTGTTAACGAGCAGTTGGACAGGTGTACCTAATAAAGTAGCCGGTGAGTGTATATGCGGATGTGTATGGCTACATTTTATAAGAACAATCACAGAAAATAATTCACTAACACAGTAGATGTAAACATAATACATGGAACCCTCAAAGCCCTCACTTTGATATGATAAAATCTGAGACTCTCAGCCAATATATTTTGATCAAAACACATCTGTACCTGCCTACCAGCGCCAGGGTGGTCTCGGTCAGGCAGGTCCTACTCTAAACCTTCCTATGTCGTTGGGCATCTACATTCAGGAGAGCAGACCCTGCACATATGGAATACAGGATGGTGTGTGTTTTTGGTGTGTGTGTGTGTGTTTTTTTTTTTTTTTTGTTTGTTTTTTTCTTTCTGTGGTTTTTGAAGTTTGTTCTTGAAAGAGTGGCACCTTTATGTGTGAATGCGCATCTATTTTATCTTGGGAGTAGTATTTTTGTGAACTTCTGCCCCGCCTATCCTACAAGCAACGTTGATTAGGTGGTACATATAGGTGTGCTTGCTGCTCCTCTCGTTAGTGGCTTGGTGCACACAGAGGTAACTAGAAGCAGCGCACTATATGTCTGCTCTCTGTGTAAAGGGCTCTTTATTGTGACAAATATGTAAAAACAAAAGAAATCTGTAAGGGGACAAATACTTTTTCGCTGCACTGCAGGTATAGTCCCATAGGTAGAACCTCAGCATATCCTGTGGCTAATGTTAGACGTTTTGTGCTGTTCACGGAGCATAAAAGGAGTGTGAGCTTTGTGAGATGCTTTACTTCTCTTGTCTCACTTTCTGTTGAATATCGCTTTGGAGGTTTCTCTCGGTTTCATCTGAAATTAAGCTCAAAATAGTAGAATGGAATTGATACAGCTACACTGATAATCTATCATCAGGTGAATAGAATTGAAGTGAATTGGGACAACGGAGCTATAATTACACCAATTCTCACCTTTCCTGTGTGCTCTCCTGTCCATTATACTGGTATTCTCATGCTTCTCCAAGGCCCTTAATTACAATGCCTGAAACTGTACTGCGCATGCTCAGTAGATAAGTTCCTCCTTTAAAGACCAGGGGAGGAAGTTCACAACTGGTCACACCTGTAGTCATCTCAGAACTGCTAGACAAAACGGGAGGATGGCCTTAGAGGTGTTGTCCTAGAATAAGTGACCTTTCGCAGGTGCCTGCCACTGCTGTGGAAAGAATCAAACTTGCCGGCTCCCTTGTGTCCCATTTTCTAGTCTGTGGTGTGTTTAATTCATCCCCAACACAAGTATGAACGTGTTCTGCAGCAGCCAATAACTGGCTGTAGCAGTGATATGTCACCACTGAATCCAGTCTTTGGCTGCAGATAGGAGGCAAGTTTGATTCTTTCCATAACTGAGGTAGGCTGCCTGAAAAGTTATTTATTCCTATAAAGCATTTTTAAGGCAAGCATTAAAAATAGCAGTGTTTTACATTTTTTTTAAATTTTTTTATTCCTATTTAGAATTGCGTGTGATTCTCTGCATTTCAATGACATACGTATATAGCTTTTCTAAATTTTTATGACAAATTCTTAAAATTTTTAAATTGTGTTTAAGTGTTTTTCAGTTGCATGGTGCATTGCATGTTTACTTGCAGAAGTTTAGGACATTTCAGTAATTTCAGAAATTGCATTACAATAAATATGGTTTAAGTTTTGTCTGAATAGCCTGATTACTTACATTATGGTAAGAAAAAGCCTGTTGGCATTAATAAATTACTGGACATCTATGAAGGAATTGGAATGTGTAAAGCTACTTTCACACCCACCGGGACAGCCTGCCGGATCCGTGTTGCCGCTATTGCACGTGTCCAGGTGGAACTACGCTCTGTCCCCATTCACTATAATGGTGGTGGGCCAAAGTTCCGGCTGCAGTACGGCAAACGTGCCGAGAGGTGGCTGGACTAAAATTACAACATGTATTATAGTGAATGAGGCCGGAGCGTAGTTCCGGTCACACACGTGCACTAGCAGCAGCACGGAACTGGCAGGCTGTTCACCCACCAGAACAGCCTGCCGGACACCCCTGCTGCTAGTGTGAAAGTAACCTTAAAATGAAGGAGTCCGAACTTTGCCGAATACTAAATCTCCGGGCTATAAAGTCAAGTAAACCAGTCTATTACAGTTCCAGATGGTGGTAACCCAGCTTCCCTAGGAACCTTAAAGGCAACTTACCTTGCTATGGCGCTATTTAGAAATGGGGATTTATCTTGGTAGATTTAGTATTCTGTAGTCCTATTACAGTTCCACGTGGTTTTAACCAAATCTGTTTTGTACTGTTAAATTCCTTCCAACAAAATGGCCACTCTTGCTGTGTAGCTAAAAACTATCAAGACCAAACCCAGTCCTCTCCTATACTAACTATCTCACGGGGTGGGGGTGGGAGGTTGGGGGTAGTAGACATGGCTATAGCCTGAGAGAACCGTGCACTGCTATTGTATTTTTCATGGTCTGCAATTGTGATATCTAACAAAACTAGAGCAATTAAGAAAGACACCTAAGAGATTATGTAAAATATATGAACAGGTCACAGCATAGGTACACATACAGGATTACATTGTTAGATCATGCATACTGTATCATAGATCTATCTGTAAACTAAAGGAAACTACATATTTTAGCCTATGCTTTAGATAATCAATGGTGGCCATCAAAAAAAAAAAAAACGTCAAAGCTTCCACAAGTCAGCAGCAGGAATTAACTTTAAAAGTTTTTATTTTTATTTTTTTTTTACTCTGACTTTAGTTCCCCGTTTAACAGTATACACACAGCTTAGGCATAATAATGTACTCTGTCACTCCCTGGTCCCTATGGTTGTGGGGAAGAGAGATACTGCATAACTTCTTGAAGAGTATGTTCTAGACACATTTTGCTGCAGTCCTATATAACACCACAGATGACAGTGATAATTCTCTGTGTGCAGATAATGTATTCGATGTCACCTGCAGTCCTATGTAACACCACACCTAACAATGATGGTTCCCTGTATACAGAGATGGTAGTAGAAGTATCTTTCATCCTATGTGCAGGGCTCAAACCTGGCACTGCCACCTCCTTTTTGCAGCGCTGCTGCTGTGACTAGAGTAGCAAGAGGAAGGAGGCGGTGCTAGCTTTGACGTTGGGGTGTTATCAGCAGTATTCTGAGGCTGAGCTTGTGATGGTGAGTGGGCCTCTAAAAGGCCCTGTTTGGGGGACTCTAGACAGGGAACTGTACAGAGAAGTTTCCTCGTGGGCTGATACCAAGAGGGCCAACCAAACTCTTCATGGACACTGGCCAGGGACATAACAATCTGATGCTCTAAGCATGAATTATTGCTGGGACCATCAGGTACATGTGCACCTGGCCAACATCTGCAGGGTTCCTCCTGAATGGTGATAGAGTTGAATGTTGTGGCAAGGGTGGCAGTATTTTGTGCTACACTGTGGTATTTGGTTCTGCTTGGGTGGTATTTTGTGCTGAACTACAGTATTGCTAGCCCCACCTACTTCTGTTCTGCCTGCTTGTGTTGACCCAATCTGCTTGTATTGCCCTGCCTTCTGTCAGTTTTGACCTGCCTACAACATAGGGTCACTTTTAGTTATTTTCCAGTTTGCCCATGACTCTAGAAGACCCCCATTGGTCTGATATTGATGACATCCTGAGGATAAATCATCAATATCCGTAGCCTAGAAAACCTCTTTAAAATGAATACATGAATACATAAGAGGTGTATAAAATAACTGTCCTAGCAGAATAACTGTCTAAACTACAAAACCTCCAATGCATAATTTAGCCTTAAGTAAATGGGAGGCAACATTAAAGTTAAACATTTTCTAAAATTTCTCTTCACACCTGAGATGCGTCACTGGACTAGCGGCCTACTACAAGCAGATTTCATTGCAAGTCAGATTCTTTTCTGCCCACAAGTGCGTCATGAAAAGGCTTATACCTGACCTGGAGAACAATATCTGAAGCTCCAAGCAGTATATTGGTTTACATTTATCCATCCTCGTGATACTATGACTGGCTTTGGCTTTAGAACTTCCTGTTCTCTGGTTAGAAGGCACACACTTACATTTGACTCTTTTCACTTTCCAGTTAAAATAATCATCTGATATTTTTTTTTTTTTAGTGTTTTAATTTTGCCATACCATGGAAAGAAATGTTTTGTTTTTGGCCTTTCTAATGGGAAGTTAAAGGGTCCCTGACTTTTGGTAAAACGTTTGATATGTCTAGCATTAACGTGTGTGTGATCCAGAAGATTGCTGGTCTGTGTGCTTGGTTTAGTTTTGTATCCTTTTTATGCTTTTGTAGCATCTCCATGATTCTTACATATTTTAATACAATATATTGCAAGTTATATTGCATGTTACTATATACATTTTATATTACATATTTTTGTGTAGATTTGCCCTTTTGGAAGTCATATTTACATGACGCCTTCTTTTTGGTCTGTGATGTACTGTTCCTGGCATTATTCTGCATGGTACAGTCACCTCCATCTACTGCTAAAATGGTTTTTAACTTTTTTTTCATGCATTTAATAAAGACTGTACTACTTTAGATATTAGAAATTGGGTGATTGGTCCCTTTTGTAGGAGAAAAGATACAGTAATTAAAAATGGTGTTTAACAACTTTGTGGGCTTTGGGGCCTCCTGATATCTGCATTTGAGGGAAAAGGATGGTTTTGCTGTGCTGGGAGGTTTCTGGCACTGGCATGCCCCTCACTCAGTTGGAATAAACATGGATACTTGGCTGAGAGTGCTTGGCTGTGGGGAAGCTGAATAAGAGCTTATTTGAATTGCCAGTTTAAGGTCCTTTTACATTGGACTATTAGGCAGATTATCACAAACGAACGCTCATTCCTGATAATTGATCCTTGTAAAGTTGCAGCAGACCACCCATTAATTGGTGAAATAATGCAGACTCCAAAATCATTGTTTCCAGGCAGCAGAACATCGTGTGTTTGTGGCAGTAGTCATTAGGCTTGAGTGAATTGACCTTTGGCTCATAGGTACGAAGTCGACTCGTTCAAATGCTTTCATGTTAATGCTGTCTCTGTACAGCATTAAAATGTATTGGCTCTGTGAAGCCAAAGTTCTTCTCCCCCCAAAGTTGCATTAATTCCTACTTTATGCAGTACCATACTCATACTGTATGTATGAGGTACCAGTCAGTACCAAAGCCTAGTTCGTATTTTAAATTTGTTTTCAGTACGCAGATATGAATACAGTAGGAATTAACCAACGTCTCACGTGACTAACTTTGGCTCCACGTATACAGCCTTAAACTTTATTCATCCGAAGGTCGATTCGCTCAAGCCTAGTTGTCATCCCTTGTCCCCATACAGTGAAGTAATTGCAGTTCTCTCCTCGTCTGGTGAGCAGGCTATTATGAGGAAGGAATGGTAACCTTCTGGATAGGTCATCACTTGAACGGTAATGAGCTGCTGCGCCTAGGCCAAGTTGACCGATGTCGCTGGCCTAGGGCATCTGAAAGGTAAAAAATCTGAAACCACAAGCTTCCTGGGTAGGAACACCTTCCCCGGGCTGAGAGTGGGGGAGGCATTCCTTAGTAGTGATAGGCCAGAGTCTGTTTAAGGCTTATTGCTGGTATATTCCAATGCAGGTCTGCAGGTGGCAGCACTGCATTGGAATATACTGAATATGGTATTCATGAATGGCTAAAAATCTAATCTGATTGCTTGTTGGGGCACTTTGGGGGGTGGGGGGGCTGGCCTTAAAATGTGAAAAAAAAATTAAAAATGTGAAGATTCATTATGTCACCTTCCCCAAAATTAAATATAAAAAAAATTATATATATTTTTTTATTTTACTATTAAAATTGGTGTAATGAGGAGAAAAAAAAAAACCATGTCATATTCGCTGTTTGTCGTTTTACCCCACCAAATAATTTGAATTAAAGTGATCAATAAAACCTACAGATTCTCACAAAAATGAAATTCTTTCACAGCTCCATAGACTTAACTATAAAAAAAACTGTTATGGGGATCAGAATATTGCATTGAAAAAATTTTTTTTACAAAGTTGTTTGTTCCCCCCCAACCCCCCCCCCCCCCAAACCCCCCACACCCAAGTTTTAAAACACAAGAAAAACTAAATAAATGTAGCATTGTTGTAATGGTACTGATAATGAAGGGCATGGGTCAGTTTTATAGCCTACTGAACACCATAAAAACAAAATTCAGAAAACTGTGGAATTGCGTTTTCTTTCCAATTCCACCACGTTCAGAATTTTTTTTCAAACTTCCCACTACATGAAGTAAAACTTGTCTCCTAAAAAAACAAGCCCTCATACGTCTATGTGAATGGAACAATTTAAAAAAAAAATGGACCTGCCTTTCTTGGAGCCACAATTTTTTTTTTTTTTTTTTTTAATCACATATTGCAGTAGTATGTTTTTGCTTATTTACCTGCATTTTTGTGCCATAGACATTAGTCTTTTGAGACCTGCTTCACAAAATGTACTGTATTTTTCGCTTTATAAGACGCACCTGATGATAAGACGCACCCCAGATTTTAGAGTAGGAAAATAAGAAAAAAATATTTTTCATCACACCTCATATCAGACCCCCCATAAATTTCAGGCCATCACATCAGACTCCCATATCAGCCCTCCATGTCAGACACCATCAGCCCCATATCAGCCCACTGTGCCCCATCAGATCTCAGATCAGCCCCCTCTATCCCCATCAGACCTCAGATCAGCCCATAAGCCCCCATATTAGATGAATATGCCCTCATCAGACCTCAGATCAGCCCATAAGCCCCCATATTAGATGAATATGCCCCCATCAGACCTCAGATCAGACCATAAGCCCCAATATTAGATGAAAATGCCCCCATCAGACCTCAGATCAGCCCACCCAGCCCCATAAGGATAAAAAAAAAACCTCTTACCTGTCCTGCACCGTGCCTCCGCTCCGGGTCCGGTGCTCCTCTGGCTTCTAAGGCCGGTGTGTGCAGCATCAGGTCATAGTGTGCGCACCACATCCTGACGCTGTACGCGGTCAGGACAGTGCAGAGCCGGCCCGTGAAGACAGAGGAGCGCCGGAGCAGAGCCGCGGCGCAGGACAGGTAAGAGGTTTTTATTTTATCCTTATCTGGCTGGGTGGGCTGATCTGAGGTCTGATGGGGGTCCCAGCACCTTATACATACAAGTGAGCGCTTCCATTATGGAAGCGCTCACGTGTTTTCGCTTTATAAGACGCACCGCAATTTTCCCCCTACTTTTGGGGGGGAAAGGTTTATCTTATAAAGCGAAAAATAC
Organism: Rhinella marina; assembly: GCA_900303285.1. Taxonomy (NCBI): domain Eukaryota; kingdom Metazoa; phylum Chordata; class Amphibia; order Anura; family Bufonidae; genus Rhinella; species Rhinella marina. The sequence goes on along the minus strand of ONZH01023497.1, from coordinate 87,130 downwards.
GGTATTTGGTGTAGATTTTTTTTTTTTTTTACGACAGAAGAGGTGACATCGGAGTGTGTGTATATACCTTTACGTTTTTATACTATTAGAAACACACGACTTGTAAAGCATGCATTAGCACACACTAATGTAAAAAACAATAAAATACAGTAAAAACACCTCAAATGCCATCCAAAGCACACAACATGGCAATAAAGGAATGATTTTTAGGAGTCAGCTGCCAATTATAAGTTATCTAGAAAGTTTTCAGCAGGATACTGAGAAGCGGTGAACATAAGCTTACTTTGTTGATGTCTGAACGCATGCTAGTGGTGTCAAGCTTATCTGTTCATGCTGTAAATATTACTGAAAGAAGATCTTGAGCAGGAGCACAGGTGCTAATCCTTGGCAATGTTATTTTACTGATATGATACTTCTAATCCAATCAGCCCTGTGGCAGCAATTCTGCTACATCTGTAGGTGCTTTGAAAGGAGAAGGATCGGGAAATGTCACAAAATGAAAGTGATATCCGGTGTAAACTATTAAAAGGAAACATAGGTCAAACTGATTATATTTATTGTCACTTCTGTTAGCAACTAATTTCTGTGCTCCTCAGTGGACAATAAACTTGAATGTAGCTTGTATTTTACAGGGGTTGTCCAGCCTTATGGCTGTTTTTTCAACTAGTTTCAGCAGTGTGTTGTACCTACTGATAAAATTATACTCACCTGCTCTCCACCTCTTTGTTGTGGCTCTGTTCCTGAAATCTGCTGGACCGCAGCCTATAAACTTCTTGATGTGCAACTGCAGCCAATGTCTGTCCTCATCACTGACATGCCACTTGGGGACATGTCACTGCTGAGGTCAGTCATTGGCTGCAGCAGTGCATGGGTCCTCTGCCGGAAGTTTACTGGCTGGGATCCAGCAGATTTTGGGAACAAAACTGGAGAGCTGAAATAGAGCGATGGGGAGCAGGCTAGCATGATTTTATTTTTCACTATGTACAACATTCGTGGGCTACTTAACAGCTGCCATAAGGCTAGACAACCCCTTTAGGGCTGGGTTTGCCTACAGCGAGAGTGGTATTGTGCAAGTACAGATTTTTCACCTGTACTTGCCAAGAAACTAAGGATGGGCAATGAGGACCTTAATCAAAATCGTGATATATGGAGGATCTGTGCACGGTTTTTCGCTGGTTAGTGCACATGTGGCATGCCAGCGAAATATTAAGACTTGGACAGACTCAGTAGCGCACTGGATCCCTGCAGTATCACTGGCACGGCTTCTTTTTATGGGATTACCATCTGTCCAGAGAAAACAATTCAAACAAAGTGCGCTGGAAGTACTGCAGTATGGATTACATACATGTGCTTTACCCTTTAGGAAACCGCAACTGGCTGTGGTAGGAGTTCCTCCACTAGCTTGCACTTCTTTTAAATGAGAGTACCCCCTGTCCTTGGGGGAGGCAGCCACAATGTTGAGTTCAAGACCCAGCAGATATAATCTGAAAGAAGAATCAGATTAATGGTGTATACCCAAGCATCCACCTTAATTGTCAGAGTGTAGAGTCGGGGCTCTGAAAAAACCACGATTTCTGTCAAACTGCTGAAATTGCAACACCAAGAAGAACAAGCCGTAAGGTTATGCAAATCAAGGAAGTATCATTTAAGATGTGCAGATGATGCTTGCAGACAAAAAAGTGCAAATGATGGTTTTGGGGACTGTTGACACCTAGAGCAGCAACACCCAAATGACCAAGGTTCAAAACTCACGTTAAACAGATAATGAATAGGAGGTGTGCACAAAGTATTAGAGGCTTTAACAATGCCCTAGAAGATACTGATTGTGAAACTCAAATTGGGCTTGTGGACATAGCACATGTCTAATGTTTTATGCTTTTTATCTCTTCGATTTTGTGAGTATAATAAAAACTTTAGCTGATTCCTGTCCTGTGAGGCTTCATTATCTGCGTGGTCAATCTGTGCTTTTGCTTCTTTACAAAGAAAGATTACTTGGCTGCTTGTAAGAATTACGTGGAGCTCTGAGATTTGAAAGCATACAGAAGAGCGGCATGTTGTGGAGTGAGGTTCTCTCTGAAGTCCTTGTTGGATTATATGGTAAGCACTTGTAATACTGTTTCTAGCTGTGTATACCTTCTATTCATTATTGTCTAACTTGAGTTTTGGACCGTGCTCATTTGGGTGTTGCTGTGCTAGGTGTGGACAGTCTCCAAGACCACAATTTGCTCTTTTCTCTGCAATTTCTGAAGCCCTACAAGCATTTGAAGTGTATGCTGAATCATTATTTTAGGAAGGCCCTAAGGGGTATGGGCTATGTATTTGACTCGCATCTAGTTTTTGGCATCAAGACTAAGGCCCCTTTCACACGGGCGAGATTTCCGCGCGGGTGCAATGCGTGATGCGAACGCATTGCACCCGCACTGAATCCTGACCCATTCATTTTAATGGGGCTTTTCACATGAGCGTTTTTTTTCACGCATCACTTCTGCGTTGCGTGAAAAAACGCAGCATGTTCTATATTCTGCGTTTTTCACGCAGCCCAGGCTCCATAGAAATGAATGGGGGTGCGTTAAAAATGCAACGCATTGCATCCGCATGCAATCCGCGCATTTTTAACGCAACGCATCCTGAACAAATCCGCGACGCTCGTGTGAAAGAGGCCTAAAGGTCCATTTACACAGGTCGGTATTACAGCAGATTGTCGGGAAGGAAGCGATCTTACAAGCAGCAATTGTCTCCAGAGTATGTGTAGGAGCTATCCGAATGCCATGCTCTTCCCCATAAGGATTTTTTGTTTGCCAGCAGGAGATTGTGTTTATATGTGTGAAACGTAACATGAATTTGACAGATTTGAGAATGAATAAGCTCATGCAGGCTTAGTGAGTAAATATATTTACTAAGTGATTAAATATAAAACGGAGAAATCAGATCCAGAATAGTAAAAAGTAAATGATCATCACTAGCCTAAATATGGGGTAGGGATCCAGTTGGCCATACTACCACTTTATAACAGAGTACCGACACCCCAGGGTGTACAAGAGATGGAGCAAACAATACTTGCATCCTACCTAGGATGAAGTGCCTGGTCAAATCCCAATTAATTTGTTAGAGATTGCTCAAGAATGTGTTCTTATCAGCACAATCAGGGATGTGTACTATCTCTAACCCACGTCATTACAAGGAAAACTTGTAAATGATTACACAGAGTATTAAACAGACTTAAAGGGGACAGAACCAATCGGTAGTTAAAAATACCCTTACAATACAACGCGGCACGATCTGCTACCAGTAAACAATCATTTTTCAGTGCACACAAATGATTGGATTACCCGATGACCAAAGTCTGTCACTTGTTCATTGGATAATAGGCGATACATTTACACTGCCTGGTTATTGCTAAGGAGTATTACTATGAACGCTCGTTAGCGACAATCTGTGTGATTCTTGTTCCATCTAAAGGGCCCTTAATACATATTACGTAGTTGCATAGTTAGTACAGTTGAAAAAAAAGACAAAAGCCTAGCAAGTTCAACCAATGGAATGATGGGGATGTAAATGAAGGGAAAGCATTAAAAGGCTATTCCCATCTAAGACGTTGATGGCACATCACTAGGATATGCAGTCAATGTCCATACGTAGAACAGGCCACTGAAAGTGAAGGGAGCAGCCGTGCATGTTCGACCACCCTCGTTCACCGCTGTGGGAGTTCTGAAAATGGCTGTGTGAGTGCTGATATTTCTAATAGTCCCATAGCATTGAGTGGAGAGGTGGATGTGCATGTTTAGTGTGCTCTCTTTCACTTTGGGGGTCCTTTTCTGGAGATAGGTGCGGGTCCCACCTCTGGGACCTGCTCTTATCTGACAATGATGTCATATTAGCAATATGCTATCAATATCCCTGATAGGAATACCCCTTTAAAGGGGTTCTCCGGGAATTAAGAAAATGAAATTACTTAAATATTACTTTATTATAAATATATTCCCAAATACCTTTCATTAGATATAATGGCTCGTTTTGCCTGGGGAGCAATGATTAGGAGAAATAAAATGGCCGCCGTCCTATTAGCACACAACCTGTCCTAATCACACAGGAGGACAAGTTACTTCACAACACTGAGGTAAAGAGCTGCCTCAGCCTACTCTCTGCTCTACTTGTCAGGGGTTATGATCCTGAATACAGATGAAAAGATCTTCAGCTGAATCTCTGTAGGAATGGAGTTCATGAGCAGATGTGGCTGATGAGCAGCAGCACTTGTATGCAGTCTCCATTACCACAGTCTGTCCTGTCCGTCCTCTCTGTACTTCATGTCTCCTCATGAACTCATGTCACCCCATAAAAGCTCTTGTTTTATGGGGTGATTTTACATGGAAAAGCCTTTCAACAAGTTTTTATACGGGACAGGTTATATATACCGTATTTTTCGCCCTATAAGTGGCACCCAACCCCCCAAAGTTTGGGAAAATGCCAGTGTGTCTTATGGGGTGATTACTAACTAGCACTCCCATTATGGAAATGCTTGTTAGTACAGGAGGACCAGGGAGCAGTGAATGTAATGCCCCGTGTGGGCTCTTTACCCGCCACTTCCTGGTCCTCCTTGGCAGCACTGGATCTCGGGAGTGGCGGTGTCTGAAACAGGGGTTGTTGTGTGTTTTTTTTTTTTTTTTTTTTTTTTTTTTTTTGTGTCTGAGGTCTGATCTGAACATTTGAGGCTCTAAGCTGAAGTCTGATTAACAGAAAATGAAAAATACTTTTTTTTTTTTTTTTTGTTTTCTTTTTTCCTGCTCTAAAACCTAGGTGTGGCTTGTAGTGAAAAATACAGTATACGTATTGCATTTGGAAAGTCTTCTGACCCTTTTGACCCATATGGAGGATACTTTGCTCTCGGGAACTTTCAGTGAAGCAGAAATGTTTTTGTATCCTTCTCTTGATCTGTACCTCGACACTATCTTGTCTCCAATAATCAGGTCTCCTTTTATTAGTCACCTCTTCCCAAGACTAAGTGTAGTTTTTAATCTTTTCTTATTACTAAGACCCTCTAGTCCTTAGTTTAGTAGCACTTCTCTGTACATTTTCCAGCCCTAGGGCATCCTTGCTATGAGCTGATGCCCAGATCTAAAGTGTGTATAACTGATAAGGCTGCACCAAAGATTTGTAAAGTGGCAATATTATGTACATGTCCTGTGAGTCCGTTCTTGTTTCACAGTAAAAGATTTGTAAGAGGTAGTGAACGTCCAGTTCTTGTAAAATTAACATTTAGTACAGTGAAATATAATATAGTAACATATACATATATAACTCTTAAACCTATAACCACTATATAAAAGAGATGGCAGTCTTAATCTTGGTAAAAAAAAAAGAAATCCTTGTTGGTTGTAAGCTCTCATGGGCAAAGTGCTCTGTTCCAGTTACTTACAAAGTTCATGCACATTGTACTTGTGCTATTTTGTATTATGGTGTACAGCACTATGGTGTTGATGGTGCGTTTAAATAAATGCAGGGTGGCCCCCAAAAAGTAGCCCCCCCCCCCCCCAGTATGTCAAGATAAATGAGCAAGCAGGTGTGTGTGTGTGTGTATATATATTACACACACACACACACGCCAAAAGTTTGGACACACCTTCTCATTCAAAGAGTTTTCTGTATTTTAATGACTATGAAAATTGTAGATTCACACTGACGGCATCAAAACTATGAATTACCACATGTGGAATTATATACTTAACAAAAAAGTGTGAAACAACTGAAAATATGTCTTATATTCTAGGTTCTTCAAAGTAGCCACCTTTTGCTTTGATTACTGCTTTGCACACTCTTGGCATTCTCTTGATGTGCTTCAAGAGGTAGTCACCTGAAATGGTATTCCAACAGTCTTGAAGGAGTTCCCAGAGATGCTTAGTATTTGTTGGCCCTTTTGCCTTCACTCTGCGGTCCAGCTCACCCCAAACCATCTCGATTGGGTTCAGGTCTGGTGACTGTGGAGGCCAGGTCATCTGGCGTAGCACCCCATCACTCTCCTTCTTGGTCAAATAGCCCTTACACAGCCTGGAGGTGTGTTTGGGGTCATTGTCCTGTTGATAAATAAATGATGGTCCAACTAAACGCAAACCGGATGGAATAGCCCGCTGCTGCAAGATGCTGTGGTAGCCGTGCTGGTTCAGTATGCCTTCAATTTTTAATAAATCCCCAATAGTGTCACCAGCAAAGCACCCCCACACCATCACACCTCCTCCTTCATGCTTCACGGTGGGAACCAGGCATGTAGAGTCCATCCGTTCACCTTTTCTGCGTCGCACAAAGACACGGTGGTTGGAACCAAAGATCTCAAATTTGGACTCATCAGACCAAAGGGCAGATTTCCACTGGTCTAATGTCCATTCCTTGTGTTCTTTAGCCCAAACAAGTCTCATCTGCTTGTCTGTCCTTAGCAGTGGTTTCCTAGCAGCTATTTTACTATGAAGGCCTGCTGCACACAGTCTCCTCTTAACAGTTGTTGTAGAGATGTGTCTGCTGCTAGAACTCTGTGGCATTGACCTGGTCTCTAATCTGAGCTGCTGTTAACCTGCAATTTCTGAGGTTGGTGACTCGGATGAATTTATCCTCCGCAGCAGAGGTGACTCTTGGTCTTCCTTTCCTGGGGCGGTCCTCATGTGAGCCAGTTTCTTTGTAGCGCTCGATGGTTTTTCGACTGCGCTTGGGGACACCTTCAAAGTTTTCCCAATTTTTCGGACTGACTGACCTTCATTTCTTAAAGTAATGATGGCCACTCGTTTTTCTTTACTTAGCTGCTTTTTTTCTTGCCATAATACAAATTCTAACAGTCTATTCAGTAGGACTATCCGCTGTGTATCCACCTGACTTCTGCCCAACACAACTCATGGTCCCAACCCCATTTATAAGGCAAGAAATCCCACTTATTAAACCTGACAGGGCACTCCTGTGAAGTGAAAACTATTTCAGGTGACTACCTCTTGAAGCTCATCAAGAGAATGCCAAGAGTGTGCAAAGCAGTAATCAAAGCAAAAGGTGGCTACTTTGAAGAACCTAGAATATAAGACATATTTTCAGTTGTTTCACACTTTTTTTGTTAAGTATATAATTCCACATATACACAAATACAGAAAACTATATATTATATTTTTATTACCCACAAGTCCCAAAAGATTCTGAAAGTGGTCCCCGTTTACGTCTATGCATCTTTGGGCACGTTGGATTATGTTGGCTGATGCTGCTTGCAGCTCTTCTACAGCGAATAATGAACAACTCGGAAGGAAGACAAACACTTTTCGTTGATTTGAATAAGTACCTGGTTTTAAGGGGTTAAATGAATTTGGGCCTATGACCTTGCACTGCCAACATATAGATGGTGATGCCCTCCATCAGATACAGTTGTGTTCAGCTTGGTCTGAACAGGTTCTGGGCATGAAAACTGGGGCTGATGGACTTATTGGAGGCAGGCTACTGTTTGTGGGCCACCCTGTATAATAAATTCCTCCTTACTCTGTATATGGTAACTGGACTTGGGTAACTCTAGAAAATTTTACTTTCTATCAGATGACCTTGGCAGCTCCTAGTTTAATTTTTACTTCACCAGCGTTGTGCACAGGTTGCCATTGTTGGCAGTATATGGTGCATGCAGTTTCACTGTCAAAAGCATGGACATATTAAATGTGTTTTGAGATGACAGCTTAAGTTTAAAGGGTCTATTGTGTGCTGTTTGAGGTGTGGTTAGTTTTTGCGTGTTTTTTTTTTTTTTTTTTTTTTATACCTCTTCTGTTTAGCAAAAGAGAAATTTTATTGTCAGCCACCAATAAAGGTGGATCAGCATTTGATGTGAAATACTTATAAATGCTTAGTTTATAGATTCAGACAAAGGTCTGTTTATCTGCCTCATAATGCCTGGGGCTTGAAAATGTATAATTCCTAGAAAGGGGAGGAGGGAATAGTTTGTATTGTCAGTTATTTTCCCTGAAGTGCAATATGATTACATTTATTAAAGTTTCCTTCCACTTGTGTTGACTTGTCTGACAAACAGAGTACTAAGGCGTCAGTGTAATGCTGGGTATATTTTAGCTTTAACAGCTAAAGAGGATTTCTACCCCTAATGAGAATTTGACTATATATTAGATGATCAGTTAGTGGCAACAGTCGTATCAAATCTTCCAGTGTGATATTTCTTTTGTAAGAAGTGTCAGACACATTGGCTTTTACTTGGCTGTTCTTTCTGTTCCAAGTCCCCTGGCGGGTCGGCCCCTTCCAGTTGCAGTAGTCTGTCAGTCCTTTTACACGGATCAATATTCTGGCCTAATATTAGTGATGAGCGTTGGTAAAAATGCTCATTACCGAAAATATACCTGCGTAAAGGTTCCAGTGATCATCTAAAGAACAGCTATTCTGTTTGTGTGTCTTTCTTTTCTGTAACGTGATGAAAGTTGGCCAGTCTTTTTTATAATTTTGCATTGGAATAAACATCACATTTTACCCCAAGGAATAGGGTAGTGCTTTCAAAACTCATGCAGATGAATAGGGGAGCAGTTGACCATTAATCAAGTTGCTGCTTTAATTTTTCCGATGGAAAATTAGGGCTTTTTTTAAATTTGAAAATGTTCAAACCTCGTCTGATGTTTTATATCAGACGAGTGGCTGTGCAGCTGACTGATATATCATCCAACTTCAGTTTTCCACTAACCACAAAACTATCCCTATACCTATTCACCACTCTGCATAATGCAGCGCTTCATTCTGGTCCCATCAGTGATAATTTCCGTATACATAGTCATAGAGGGAAGGCTGTCAAACACTGACGGACCACCTCCTTGACTTCAAGTCCCAGAATGAATAGGAATTAAAAAAAATACATTACAGGTTTCATTGAATATTTCCCACAAAATTTTATATAGCAATCTGCTCAGCTCCTCCTGTTCCATAAACATTAGCCTTCAGCTCACACCATGTTGAATATGGCGGGTTCCCTTAAATGAGGACAACATAAATCTGCACAATATAGCACCTGACCAGCTTTAACGTTAAGCAGACCATCTGTTATGTCTGAATTTCATCTCTTAAAGAAAAACTCCCACAGAAAATGTATTCCGTGTCCTGCTAGAAATGTACATGATGTAATCTGTAGTGAATGTCATTTTCTTACCAGTAGCTGAATTTTTGAGTTCTATCATCCTGAAGTTTCTTATCTGTGTCATGTGACTAGGAATTAGACCCACAAACTCACACAGCATCTTGTGTGGACAGGAAGTCTAATTTTCTATGCATTCCTATGGGAGCCTCGCTTTCAGTCTCACAGGAATGAATAGAGAAGTGACTGGCTTGCTGTCCTGGGTCAGTTGGAGGTCAGGGAGTTGGTCACATGACCCAGCTACAATAATAAGAGAGTGGGAACTCTCAATTTCAGCCTCTGATAAGAAAATGACATTAACTACAGATTATATCATGCACCTTTCTAACAGGTCAGAGAATAAAATTTTTTTGCGGGAGTTCTTCTTTAATGGTGTATAGCTAAAGGGAAACTTAAAGGGGCATTCCATCTGTAACGAGTTTTCCTCCTATCCACATAGTGGAGAATAATTATTAGATTGGTGTTGTGACCCACACTGTTCATAAGAACAGGGACCCTTCAACCTCGAATTGAATGGAGAGGCAGGTTGGCCGTGTGCACTGCCGCTCCATTCATTTTTATGGGAGTTCCAGATAGGGCCAAAACTCCTGGTCCTTTTTAAAGTGTTTAACGTCTTGTCAACTAGACTGTGTGTGTGTAATAGATTACGTTGCTTCAGCTATACCCTTATTGCATAGTTCCAGAATAGTCATGGTAATAGGGCAGGACCTGTGCCGATGTAATTACTTGTGTGCCAGCCATAACAACTGGGATTAAACATTACTCCAATGCCAGCGTTTAAACCCTTGGATGCCGACATGGCATGTAAGGGGTTAGAGAGTTCTCCTTCTACACCCCCTTCTCCAAAAACAATAGGAAATTTTTTTTAACCAGAGCTTACCAAGTCGCTTGTCAGTTATTCTGGCAGTAGTGTTGTAATGTATATCAGCAATCAAGCAATTCAATGGTCCATGGCAATTCAATGGTGTGTGTCCATGGAGGTTGCTCACTTATTAGGAAGTGTTCTATTTTTGGTGATCTTTCTGGTTACTGTTAGGCTACTTTCACACTAGCGTTTAAGTTTTCCGGTACTGAGTGCCATCATAGGGGTTCAATACCAGAAAAAAACGCTTCAGTTTTTTTCCCCATTTATTGTCAATGGGCACAAAACTGAACAGAACGGGATTTTCCAAAATACATTCCATTCCGTTTAGTTGTGTTAATAGACCGGAGAGCAAACCACAACATGTTGTATTCTGCTTTCCGTCCTGAGATGCGGAGCAAGACGGATCTGTCATGAACCCCCAATGTAAGTCAAAGGTGACTGATCAGTTTTCTGACACAATCTAACATAATAGAAAACTGATTCGTCCTACATTGACTTTCAATGGAGTTCATGACTGATCCGTCTTGGCTATGTTAAAGATAATACAACCAATTCCATTCATAACAAATGCAGACTGTTGTATAATCAGTAAGGAAGCGTTTTTGCTGAACCCTGCAATATATATATATATATATATATATATATATATATATATATATATATACACACACCCTGAAAATAGCCTTAACCAATACGTTTCTTAGATGACTATATGGCATATATTCTTTATACACCCTTTGATATTCTGTACCATTTTCAATATTTCATAAGGTATGACCCCTTCTTTTCCAAGTGTTTTCTGCTGTCCACACAGGTCTTGTCCATAATATGGCTGCTGATGGCGGGTCATTTTTGACCAGACTGATCACCTTCATTCAAATGCAATGTACCTGTCATCTGCACTTGTGCTGTTGGGAGTTTAGTGCAGGTGCACACGGAGGTGATTTGTCTAGGCACATGATCCATTATCAGTGGCCATCTTAAAGGGGTTTTCCCATCTTGGACAATGGGGGCATATCGCTAGGATCCGCACCTATATTAAGAATGCGGCCCCAGAAGAGAAGGAGGGCGCACAGCGCATGCCTGGCCGCCCTCCATTAATTTCTATTGGGCCGCCGAAAATAGTCGATTGCTGGCTCGGCTATTTCCGTTGGCTCCATAGAAATTAATGGGAGCCGGGCTGCGCTTGCGCGGTGCGCTCTCATTCATTCTCAACTATGTCTAGTTCTAACCCAAAAGTAGTAAAACATTTTAAGAAAATAGACTAGAAATTCGTATTTCCATAATCCTACTGACCCACAGAATTAAAGTTATCATGTGACTTATACCACATAGTAAATGCTGGAAAAAAAAAAGTTTGTGCCTTTAAAAAGCCATTTTATGTCTACATTGATGGAAAATTAAAAAGTTGTGGCTCCCAGAATTTTTTTCTTTTTCTGCTCTCCTATTTTTGGGATCTGTGTAAGACTAATTCTGGTAAAAGAACTAAGTAAAACGTGCGGCAGCCAAGTAAGTTATAGTTAACACTTCTCTGTCCCATCTGTTGTATACACATAATTTTAGATTTGGAGCGCTAGCATGGAAGGGTTTTTCTATTTATATGGAAGGACATGTCCTGGAGTATACAGAATTAGCTGGCAGGTCTTTTGATGCGACTTGTGTGGCTGTGCCAAGCCTGTTTTGTCATAAGGAGATCGGTATGGACCCCTCCGGCTTTGATTTACGCTCTTACACTTTGAATAACCCCAAACCTGAAATGAATTGGAAAACTCTGGAAGGCAGACATTTTCTTGGCGCTTAAATACTGTTATAGTACATTTTTCAAATGTTTTGTTTTTAGGATTGAAAAGAAATAGTTAAAGGGTGATCAGCCTTTGTCAAACTGCAGAATTGGGTCCCACAAATTTATAATCCCTACTGAAAGAAGATGACTCCTATTTGGAGACAGTGGGCCCCAACAGTTTTTCTTTTTCAGACAGATCTCCCATTTTAATTTTACATCCTCCATAACTAAAGTGTTAACTGCCCTCATGGCATTATGTCTTGCTCCCATCAATGACTGCTCCTTGTTTTGAATTGCATGTTGTCCTCTTTGTCTCCCCTATTTTTCTGGACAATCAGATTCCTGCTCGCTAATAAATCTCCTCTGCTTTTTGTACTTTCTCAAGGACATATTCTCCCAACCCATTTATTTTAATAGCCATTACCCATAATAACACTGCTTTGGTGGTCCCCTGTGTTGGAAATGTTTCTACGTTGACTTGATTATTTCTGTATTAAACCACTAAGAATCCATTAACCTGTAGAGAGATTTTGTTTCATATGTTGTAATTGAGTACTTTGGTGATAAAGGAGCTCACATGCCATACTTGGAAATCTGAATTTTTAACTATTAATTTTCTGTATACTCCTGTCAGGTGAGGAAAAAGGGATTATGATAATTGAAGTCAGCCTAGGGTAGCTAATCTTAGTATAGCATGATATTCAGTACAGAGCCATTACCCGTGACCAAAGTCTAGTTTAGAACAGGATTAATATTGTTTTTTTATTACATACTAGAAAATGGATAACTGGCTTGCATTCAAGCCGTGCACCTCTCCTGGTCGATGTTATTACGTGATGGTAATTCATATATATAGCGGTCAATGTAAAATGTGGACCAGATGGGTCCACCAGAGTGGAGGCTTGAGAGGTGAGTCTATAGCATTGTCTATACCCACCTCTATTCTGCTTATTTGCCCCAAAACGGCATATGGAAACGAACATATATAACTAGATTTCCTTTAAATATATAGGTAGCCATGATCTTAGACTGTTATCTGCTGTACTGCATGAGAAGTACTCCAGACACAAGTCCAGGTTACTTTTTATTTTCTTACTGTCGTTCGTTCCCTGCTGTCAGGGTTTAAAGCTGCACCGAAATACATTGTCGGGACTGCCATGCGTGTGCACAGGAGTCCTCTTGATTTATGTTAGCATGGCACAGCAGTCCAGACTGTATTTCAGCACAGCTTTGAACCAGGACAGTAGGGGAACGGGGGCAGTAGCAAAATAAAAATGGTGATCTGGACTCTTTACCTGCAATACTTTTTATGTATTACTACAGTAAATGGTCCATATTACCTTTGAACCCCCTAACTGTTTTGCCCAAGTCCCGCTCAGGCAGTGTGAAAAGTAGCTAACTGGAGGGGGGAGAGCTTTAGATGGTGATATCTCCTCAATGGTAGCAGCTAGAAACACACAACTGGTCTTGTCTGAAAGCTGACAGTCCAGGCTTTCATAGAGCCAAAATGACAGCTAAAGTCCAAGCAACAGAGTAGAAATCACTGTTAGAAATCAAGTCGTGAGTAAAACCTGTTTTTACTTTCATTTTCAGCTGCATTCACAGCATCACGATTTCTATAAGTGATATCTTCCTCTGTCCTGAACATATTACTGTTATTTTGTATTGTCTGAAAGATTTGAATGTCTGCTTTCAAACAAGATCAGTTGCATGTTTCTAGCTGCTACCATTCAGGAGATAGCCACATCTAAAGCGTCCCACCCCCTCCAGTTAGCTACTTTTCCCACTGCTGGAGCTCCAATCTAACAAAACAGTTAGATAGTTTAAGACAGATTACCTTTAAGGTATGATTTTAAATAACCATAACCTGTACAATACACTAGGGAGCAATCTTAAACAGTAATGCTGTATGACTTTTTACACCGATGAGTATTTGCAGTTATTATGATAAAACAATAATAAAATTTGTGTAAGGCTAGTTCCACATCTGTCCTCCACTGCAGGCTGTTCCAGCATAGAACAGTCTTCTGGAGTTCTCTGGATCCGGCATTGCAGATTTCTGCCCCCTGCCCACCAGACCAATGACTATGGGGTTTGGCAGAGATCTGGCTGCTACCTGGCAAATATGCCAGGAATTTGCCAGATTAAAAAATGTTGCATGCGTTCTATGCCGAAACAGCCTCCCGGGGTGGACAGATGGAGATGTGACACTAGCCTAACCATTTGAGCAATTTATAAGCCCCCAAAAAACCTGTAAAGGGGTTCTCTGGATTTCACATATTGATGGCCTATCCTCAGACTCTCGGACTCCTGCTTATCAACTGTGAAGAGGCTGCGCTGCTCCATGAATGCTTAGGCCATATGAAGTCACGTTCGTCTGTCACGTGGCCTAGGTGCAGCTCAGCGACATTCAAGTTAATGTATGACACTGTGCTCAGTAAGCTTCAAGGAGGCTGTGGCACACAGTGGAGCTCTGCGACCTCCTCAAACAGCGGATTGACAAGGGTGCTGGTAGTTGGGCTGCTGCTACTCTCATATTGATGACCTGTCCTTTGGATAGGTTATCAATATGTGAAACCTGAAGAAGCCCGTTAATATGGCCCCTTTACTATGCAAATCTTAGTGAACCATTACAGCTGTTAACTACTGTAGAGAGTGCTTATGGGTTCATGACATTGCTATTTGAGCCCTAATTGGCAGTTATGACTGGGCAGTGGGCCTGGTAATGAAAATAGCCTTGAGACTTGATTTAAAGGGAATCTGTCAGCTCTGAAACACCCTCCAAACTAGAGTAAGCGGTGTACAGTGTAAGTTGAGTCTGCTTATGTAAGTTTTATCTTCATACTCACTTCCTTTCTGACACTGTGCTCCCACAAACCTGCAGTAAAATGCACTGAGATGACTCAAGTGCTCACTCACATAATGGAGAGGACTCAAAGAAGAGTCCACTGAGTGCATTTTACTGCTGGTTTGTGGGAGCACAGCGTCGGAATGGAAGTGAGTATGAAGATAAAACTTACATATTCGGATTCAGCACCACTTACACTATACATCCCTTACTCTAGTTCAGGGGGTGTTTCGGAGATGACAGGTTCCCTTTAAAACCATACATCTTTATAAGTGAAATTCACTGCATTTTGCATATTTCTGCTTTTTTTTTTTTTTCCCCCCTCAAAACTGCAACAAATATAGTAATTTAACTATCCTTATCAGAGTTCTTGTCTCTTGATTTCATTGTAATATTATGTGATTAATATTTTTCATAATCTTAAGCACACGTTGCTAGAAAGTGTTGCTTCTGTTAGTTCAGTCTGGAGGAGGTGGTTCAGCATTTGGAGAGCTCCGATACGATCCTCTTGATCCATACATTGCTTTCCTATATGTGTGATTTTTAAAACACATTAATAAGTATAGGGTATTATTGTGTAGAAAGTTCCAGTGAATTTGCATAACTCTAATGCCCCTTTCACACGAGCGGGAGACTCGCATGTCTCCCGCAACGCATCTACAGGGCTGGACTCCGCACTGACAGGGATCGCATATAATGCTATGCAATCCCTGTCAGTGCAGAGTCCAGCCCTGTAGATGCGTTGCGGGAGACATGCGAGTCTCCCGCTCGTGTGAAAGGGGCGTAACAGTCATATTAACATTGGAAAACCCTCACAAAAAGTTTTTTTAATTCGTTTTTGAATTTGTCTTATGTAAATATCATTGACTGACAGACAATGATAGCCCGTGTGATGATGAAAAAGGTCGAATAGGAGATTGGAGGACCAGTCTAGCTAAGTTCATTGCGCACGTTTGCATTGGATAGATTTTTTTTTTTTTTGCAGAGTTATCCTTTAAGATTTGTGACCTACAAAAAACTGGAGGATAACGAACAATCTCCTAGCACTTATCAGTGAGCGATCTTGCTTGAGTGAAGTGCCCATGTGTATAAACCCATTGGGTGCCATGTACTTATGTTCTACTCCAATTTTTTGGGGGCATACAAAAGTCACAAATTTCAATGCAAGTGCCGTTTTGCTATAACATTTTAAACTCTTTGCCTTCTCTCACCCTCAGTAATTTTCCAAATAGTGGGTGGGAAGGCGCAGGCCACGGATGGGAAATCCGTGGCCCGTCTTATTTAACATATGCACCTGAAAAGTGGTGCACCTTACGCCAGCAATCCACTTCAGATCCTGGCTGGAGTAGATTACTGCAGGATCCACACAGACAGCAAAACAAACCTCAAATTCAAGAGGCGTGGCCTATTAATAAATTGGCTGTCAGCAGTTTTTTTTTTTTTTTTTTTTTTTAAATCTATAACTACGACTGACATTTGAAATGTCATTTTATACTAAACGTCCTCTATTGACTTTCATGCCTCAGTTTTCACAGCAAGTGCATACTTTCAGATCATGACCCTGTTTTGCAAATGAAGGTCCCAAACTGCTTGTGTGTTCTGTGGAAATGGTGGACGCAGAGACCTGTGTCCACATGATGGATGGAGACCGTCACTTGATTTATTCTGTTGACTGCTTTCACGGTTTACCATTTGCTGTTTGTGTTAATTTGCATGTTAATCTTATCGCACGGGTTGACACAAATGTGCTGATGCTGATTTTTTTTTTTTTTACTTTTTTTTTTTTTTTTTTCCTATTCATATCTTAATGTCATGCTCCATTAATTAGAAATAATGTTATTATACCTGGTTTGAAAATTATGACTTTTTTTTTTTTTTTTTTGGTCCTTGCGTATATCATGCCTGCTGTTTACAGCTTCTTCTAAATGTTGCTGAGTTTAAAATAAAGTTTCCAGGGTCTTTGCTGACCATTTTGACTTCCTAGGAGTAAGCGATGCAGCCACATCTACTATTTAAAGCCTGACAGGTCTACAGGACAATCTCCTGCTCTGACAGCTGAGTCTTAGGCGAAATGGAGAGCCTAAGTGCCAGTTGACTTAATTCCAGAATAGGTGTTAATTGCTGCTCTTCTCGAGGCTGTTGGGATTACTACTTAGAGATGTTCCACTATTTTGAATTGAAAACAATCACCTCTCATTTCAGGATCTTTGAGAGATAAGACGGGTGCAGTGCACACATGGTGGCCTACATGTGCAGCTTTACGTAGGTTTTGCAATCCTTAAATGCTGTAAATAAGTGCACAACACCCATTCATTTTCCACTGACTAACATTACTAGCTTGGCATTTTCTTAAATGATGGTAAAGAATTGTTACTTGCACTGGATTTATACATCAATGCAATAAACCTCCTTGTATCAGTTAAAGATAACATAACCCCCTATAGATCTCTGAAGGCTGAGGCTACACCTGTACTTTTTGTCACTTTCTGAAATCGCTGTTCATAGGGAATACATTGAGTAGCTTGACAATTGCTTCCAAATTGCTGCAGCCAAGCCATTAGCTGGAACGATGCAATTCCTAGAGACAGTGCAGCTATTTCAAAGGCATTTTATTAGCAAGAGATTTTCATGTTGCTCTATGGCGGGAAAAAGTAAACTTGAATTTACTCTGAAAATCCCAGCATGTAGTGGTGAAAAAATTGCTATCTGCTCACTTGTCTGCAGCGATTTTATATCTAGCTATGAAATTTTTTTTTTTCCCAGTTACACCAAAATTGATTTTGATTTCTGCTGAACAAAAAGTGCATTAAAACGTATACACGCAGTTGGCCGCAGTAGAGCGTCCTTGCTGGAATTTGTTTTAGGATTAATTAAAGAAATGCTGCAGGTTTTGCCCCTTGTTGCTCCCTCTGTATTGCAAAGGGTGAAATCACGCAGTAAATTGACAATCTGGCGATTTTAAAATCCACAGAGCATATCAGATCTTTCACAGTGTATGGATGAGATTTGTTAAAATCTCGTCCACTTTGCTGCTATTATACACAGTGCAGGTTTTCCATGCACAATTCCGCTGCAGAAAATCAGTGTGTTTGCCATATGTGACCTTACCCTAAATCTATTATACTTTTTTGGCTTCCACGCTTGGTGTTGACTTTAAAAATAAAATCCAAAATATAGCCCAAAGCTGCACTGTGTCAACATGGCCTAAACATGAACATGCAGCTTAAAGGAGCACTCCAGGATTTTTTTTCTTTGCCTTTATAGTGCAGGATATGCCGTTATTAAAGAAGATGGAGGCTCTTGTGTATGACTTGTGTGTGTATATATCTGTTTTATTTGATGTGTAATTTGTGGGTTGTCAACCATCATGATTACTTCTTTCCTTCACATACGGTTTTCATAATGAATCTTACGTTTCCCATTATGCCTGGCTTTGCAGAGACAGAGGGAATGGAGTATCGCCATACTGTTCTGCTCTGACAGGGCGGCCGTGACATATCAGTGATGCAGAACTGCTGGGTCACCATGTATTTCTGTGTTATGCAGCTTGAACCTCTCTGCCCTCTAATATCTCCTGTCAGCTCTTATATGTAGGTGGCAGGGAGACCAGTGTGAAGCTACATTCTATAGAACTACACTGGAGACTCGGCACCCACAGATAGTACAGACAGGCAGTGTGAGTTGGCTAATCACTATACACTCACCTACTATATATCTGCACTCCTGGCCCTTCAGATAGGGGAGACATTATATTTGCACTAGAATACTGACCTATACAGAGGATCATGAAGTGGTAGGGGCCTGAGAGTTGCCAGGAGGGATTTGATTGGTGACTGTCTCTCCTCTGTGGCTGACTTCCTGTGAACTACATTGTGACAGAGTTCCTGTTTACACATTAGAGCAAGCTCTGGGCTTCTCAGAGGGCTTCTTGTATGTAATCAACAGATTAATGTTAGTAGATGTAGGAGGGATTTCTTTAACACAATATAGCTGTAATGGAGAAATATGGCATATCAAAATTTCAGCAGATTATTTCCTCAGTATATAGTTTTAAGTTATAGCAACCAAAAAATACCTGGATCCATAAAACATGAAAACACCGTTTTTTGGATGCAACACATCGTAGCAGAAAAACACTGTACTTGCCCTCAAATATTTCCCTACATGTTATATAGCAGGGTACATTGCAAGATTGGATATAGAGAGTATGGGGACGGTCGTTTTGTGCTCTCACCCTTCATCTGGCCCTAGTATTCAGATGTAACCACTTTTATATTAACTATCAAAAGCCACAGTTTGTGCACTTAGGTCACAGATGTTGTGTGAACAAGTCTTCAAAAGAAGCAAAGCATTTTACAAAGTATATTGACCCTTTTATATGTATTGATTTATGCTTAGTTGAGCATTAATCCAGTCTCCTCACAATGAATGTGGTGTTCCTTAACCTTAAACTTCCTTGGCATATCCACAGGCTATGCTATAAATGCCTGATACTTGCGTGTTCCATATCTGGGATCCTCACCTATTGGCAGAGTTTGGCTGTCATGATTTCCCGTTGATGAATGGTCCCACGAAATCATGTGGGAATTACAGAAAGCTGAGCCTCTGGACATAACTTAATGTCTTCTTGATTTCCAATGCTCTACAACAAGACCAGTATGCTGGGGATTTGTCAAAGGTTTTACCTGTAGCCACTGAAAAAGGAAAAGTGGAAGATTTGCCCGTAACGATAGAGAAAAATTAAAACGAGAATCTGGCTGCTTTTGTGTATGTGTCAATTCATGTAGACATGTCCTAAGTGTTTGTTGTTTCCGTTTTAAATACAGGTTGTAAAGCCAGAGGTTTGTGATGGTGATAAACCATCTGCCCCGACAGACACAGCGAAGCCTACTGCAACTTCACGCCATGTACGGGATGGATCGAAGAGCCCAGATCTCATTATAGAGGCCCAGTTTGAATGTGGCTTAGAAGAAGACCTCCACACTAGATTATCTTGCAGTACTGACAATGGTAAGTATATTTTTGTTTCTGGAAGAACATTGAATATGAAAGTTGCATGTACATAGTTTTGCTGGTATGCTCTCGTGTCCTGGCAGCGATCTTGTGATGGGAAGACCCAGATTTTTTCCCAGTACATGTCAGGGAGCTGTATTCCACCAGTTACTGGAGAAATTGGCAGTTACAAAAAAAATGCCTGGCCCTGTTAGGCTCCATTCACACGTCCATATTTTGTTTCCGCAATTTCGGGCAATTATGCGGATCCATTCATTTCAATGGGTCCCGAAAAAATGCAGACAGCACACCGTGTGCTGTCCGCCTTCGTGTGTCCGTTCTGACTGTCCACATAAAGAAATCCTCCTGTCCTACAGTCATGGCCAAAAGTTTTGAGAATGACACAAATATATTTTCACATGATCTGCTGCCCTCTGGTTTTTATGTGTGTTTGTCAGATGTTTTTATCACATACAGAAATATAATTGCAATCATATTATGAGTAACAAAAGCTTATATTGACAGTTAGAATGAGTTAATGCAGCAAGTCAATATTTGCAGTGTTGACCCTTCTTCTTCAGGACCTCTGCAATTCTCCCTGGCATGCTCTCAATCAACTTCTGGACCAAATCCTGACTGATAGCAGTCCATTCTTGCACAATCAATGCTTGCATTTTGTCAGAATTTGTAGGTCTTTGTTTGTCCATCTGTCTCTTGATGATTGACCACAAGTTCTCAATGGGATTAAGATCTGGGGAGTTTCCAGGCCATGGACCCAAAATCTCTGTTTTGTTCCCTGAGCCATTTAGTTATCACCTTTGCTTTATGGCAAGGTGCTCCATCATGCTGGAAAAGGCATTGTTGATCTCCAAACTGCTCTTGGACGGTTGGGAGAAGTTGCTCTCGGAGGACATTCTGGTACCATTCTTTATTCATGGCTTTGTTTTTAGGCAAGACTGTGAGAGAGCCGATTCCCTTTGCTGAGAAGCAACCCCACACATGAATGGTTTCAGGATGCTTTACAGTTGGCATGAGAGAAGACTGGTGGTAGCGCTCACCTCGTCTTCTCCGAATAAGCTGTTTTCCAGATGTCCCAAACAATCGAAAAGGGGATTCATCAGAGAAAATGACTTTACCCCAGTCCTCAGCAGTCCACTCCCTGTACCTTTTGCAGAATATCAGTCTGTCCCTGATGTTTTTTCTGGAGAGAAGTGGCTTCTTTGCTGCCCTCCTTGAGACCAGGCCTTGCTCCAAGAGTCTCCGCCTCACAGTGCGTGCAGATGCACTCACACCTGCCTGCTGCCATTCCTGAGCAAGCTCTGCACTGCTGGTAGCCCGATCCCGCAGCTGAAACACTTTTAAGAGACGGTCCTGGCGCTTGCTGGTCTTTCTTGGGCGCCCTGGAGCCTTTTTGGCAACAATGGAACCTCTCTCCTTGAAGTTCTTGATGATACGATAGATTGTTGACTGAGGTGCAATCTTTCTAGCTGCGATACTCTTCCCTGTTAGGCCATTTTTGTGCAGTGCAATGATGACCGCACGTGTTTCTTTAGAGATAACCATGGTTAACAGAAGAGAAACAATGATGCCAAGCACCAGCCTCCTTTTAAAGTGTCCAGTGGTGTCATTCTTACTTAATCATGACAGATTGATCTCCAGCCCTGTCCTCATCAACACCCACACCTGTGTTAATGGAGCAATCACTGAAACGATGTTAGCTGGTCCTTTTAAGGCAGGGCTGCAATGATGTTGAAATGTATTTTGGGGGATAAAGTTCATTTTCTAGGCAAATATTGACTTTGCAAGTAATTGCTGTTAAGCTGATCACTCTTTATAACATTCTGGAGTATATGCAAATTGCCATGATAAAAACTGAAGCAGTAGACTTTGTAAAAATTTATATTTGTATCATTCTCAAAACTTTTGGCCATGACTGTACTTCTATCCCGATTTTGCGGTCCCCATAGCTCAATACAAGTCTATGGAACCTCCAAAAATGCGGAAGACATGCGGAAAGGCATCTGCATGTCATCTGCATTTGCGGATTCCGTTCCAGGAGGGTAGAAAAATAAAAAATTTGATTCCTCCTTACGTTTTTTTCGGATCCGCAAAAAACGGATGACATACGGATACATCCTTTTCGTTTTTTGCTGAAAAACGGAACGGATGTGCTTGAAAAACTGAGTTTTTTGCGGATCCGCAAAAAACTGACCGTTTTCCAGGATGTGCACAAATACGGACGTGTGAATGAAGCCTTAGTCGGTGCTGGAGGGGGAGTGACGACAGTGGAAAGGTGGAGGTGATGCGATGCTCCGATGGCCAGGCCTTCCCTTTGATGCTTCAAGCACCTTATTAGCATCAGGATGGAGAAATGACTTATTGTAACAAAATATGCCTTCACGTTCATATGGAGGGTTTTTTAACAATTTCTATAATAATTTGACTTAAATTTCCCTGTATCTTGCTTCAGAAAGGAGAGAAGTCACCTGATAGATTCACCTGAAAATGTATGTGCAGCATCTAGACTGTTTGCTGAGCCATTTCAGATTTGAAAAAAATCTGAATGTTTTTACTTTTGCTGACTGTATTGTGAGTTATAGTGTGGATTTAGTGAATGAATTACACATTTTACTGAATCTTTATCCATAAAACTATATATCAATCTGCTCTGCTTATCTTGGTCTATAACATGCTGTCTGCAGATTGCACTTCATTCTGTGGTAATAGGTTCTCTTTTTAAAGGACAGCATTTATAGAGCAGGCGGAGCTGAACATACTGATATATAGTTTTATGGGGAAAGAGTCAGTATAACTTGTCTTTTATATCTCATTCTGGGATTTGAAGTCCAGGAGGTGGTCCTACCAGTGATTGACAGCCTCCCTCTATTGCTGTGTATACAGAGATAGCTGTCAGTCACTGATAGGACCGCCTCCTGGACTTCAAAAGCTCAACATGAACAGGAATTTAAATGTATTAAAGTCAAGTTTTGCTGAATCTTTTCCTATAAAACTATATAGCAATCTGTTCTATAACCTGCTGTCTGCAGCTGAAACACAGTGTTCAATGTGATAGGTTCCCTTTAAACCCCACCACTTCAGCACTGCCAATCCTCTGCCAGCTGGTCCTGCAGAGGTCACATGTTGTATAACATTCACGTAACCACTGCAGCCATTCACTGGTGTCAGCAGTCCTGTGCATGATTGATGCACTATTTCTGAGGCCGGTAGTAGCTAGCTTTTTGACAAGTTTTAAGATCTCAGTCACCCCATCTTATTCTTTAGAACTATTTTGAAGAAAAGAAAGTTTTATGGATACACAAAGCTGCTCTCACTATAGTTTTCTTTCCCTTGCATGTCAACATACATAACCTCCCTTTCCATTCTGCTGCGCAGATGTTATTTTAAATTGAATATAGGCTTTTTCCTGCTATTCCGGAAGCCCACAAACACTTGTTGAAATCTCCCTGTAGATCAACTTTCAGCAAAAGGGAGTTTAATCTCTTTCTCGTCAGAAGTCCAATATATAAAGATGAGTCTTGGAAAGCTTATTTTGCAGCGCCTGCTAATTTGCTGTGCTTGGATAGATGACTCTAGTATAAGATAGAATGTAGTTTCTTAAAATGAAGAGAAAAATCCTGCTTCGTTTCTGCAACCTGTAAAGTCAATTTCATTCTTCTACTAAAATTTTAACATTCTAGTAATTTCTCTGAAGTTCATCAAAGTCCATACAAAGTGAGTTGTGAAGACATAAAATCATGTGGATTTTCTACATTTTAAGCAGTCAACATAAAGATTTAGAGTTCAACCACTGAGGAGTAAGGGGCCCTACTGTACCGCAACATGTCTCTGATTTCATAGTTATTTCCGTGATTCCGGTTTGCTTTACTCCCTTTAGTCGCCTTCACTGAGTCTGTACAGGGACATAGTGTCCATGGTACTGTACAATGGAGCCGTCAATACTCACTTGTGGTATTCCAGTAATACAGTGCACTTGTGGTATTCCTCCTTATTAGAGATGTTCTCTCCTAGAAGCAATGCCTCAAGAGCAGTGATGGCTAACCTCCGGCACTCCAGCTGTGGTGAAACTACGACTCCTCCCAGCGTAATCCCACGCAGGCGCAGTATCTCAAGCAGTCTGCGCCGGTGCGGTCTACTGGCATCGGCATCAAGGAGATCAGTGTGCCTGCGCGGGATTATGCTGGTGCCGGAGGAAGGCTGCTTGGAGATTTGCAGTAAATAATAATGAGGTGGGCGGTGCTGGGCTCCAACAGTTACCGCGTGGCCGGGCTCCAACGGCGCTGGGTGCATATCTCAAAAAACGTGTTTTTTTTTTTTTTTTTTTTTTTACATAAAATACATCTCTGGGATCAATAAGAATAACTTTTTTTTTTTTTTTTATATTCACCGCAATGAGCACAATCTGGTAGTGTGAAAAACTTTATAGGCCAAATCCTGGTGACAGAATCCCTCTATGTTCTGAGAACAGCCAAACAAGTCTGTATTTTGGGAGTTGTAGTTTTACCACAGCTGGAGTGCCGGAGGTTAGCCATCACAGCTTTAGAGAATCTTGGTAATATGGCAGCTCATGCCACACATTTTTTTCCAGATTGATATGGAATCCAACAGAAAGAGGCTATATGAACATACAAAAAGGCCCATTGACTTCTGGAGCTGTAATTTGGTGGTCACGCATGTTCATTACCGCTCCAGTTGCTGTTTGTGGAACTGACTGAGGTGAATGGAGTGGTCCACCATGTGTGTCCACCACTTCATGTAAATAATTGACTCTGGACCTGATCTCCTGTTCTTTGGGGTTCATGGCAATCAGGCATCCAGCAATTATACAATAATGATGCTGTGATAAATGTTTTTCATGGTCAATCCCTTTTAAGCTTTTGAAAGGTAGTAGTGTGCAGATTTTATAGGGGTTGTGCAGGCAGCATGTAGTGATGACCTATCCTCAGAATAGGGCATTAATATCTGATCTTCGGGGGTCCTACACCCCTTACAATCAGCTGTTTGAAGAGGAGGTGGCACTCCATGCGTTACTTCCTCTTCATTACAATGCCGTTGCCTCGGAAGTCTGAGTAGTAGTGTAATTACAAGTACTTGCTCCATTTACTTGCAGTAGTTGCACTATGCCACCGCTACAAGAAAGGTGATGCGCAGTGTAATGACGAGGAAGTGGCGCTTGCGTGGAATGCCACCTCTTTAAATAGCTGATCAGCAGGGGTGCCAGGTGTTGGACTTTTGCAGATCAGATATTGATGACCTCTTCTGAGGATAGGTAATCAATATATACTGCCTATGCAACCCCTTTAAAGGGTTTCTGTCATCAGGATTTACCATAGTAAACCGAGTGTCATTTGCAATGTGCAAATGACACCTGATGACAGATATGTATTTTTTATACTGCTCAGTAAAGTAGTTTTTGTGAAAATTGCGTTTTTATAATATGTAAATTACCTCCCCTAGGTGCAGTAGGCGTGAACCCTGCACCTAGTAGCGGCCGTCATTCCTCCTCCGAACCCTCCTCCGTAGCGTTGATTGACAGGGCCAGGCAGCCAGCTCTTTCGGCTCCCGGCCCTGTTCGAGTTCCAAATCCCGCGCCTGCGATCAGCAATCCGCGCATGCGCGTTGAGCCGCCGCCCGCCCGGCTCCCTCAATGCGCCCGCATTGCTGATCGCAATGCGCAGGCGCGGGATTTGGAACTCGAACAGGGCCGGGAGCCGAAAGAGCTGGCTGCCTGGCCCTGTCAATCAACGCTACGGAGGAGGGTTCGGAGGAGGAATGACGGCCGCTACTAGGTGCAGGGTTCACGCCTACTGCACCTAGGGGAGCTAATTTACATATTATAAAAATGGAATTTTCACAAAAACTACTTTACTGAGCAGTATAAAAAATACATATCTGTCATCAGGTGTCATTTGCACATTGCAAATGACACTCGGTTTACTATGGTAAATCCTGATGACAGAAACCCTTTAAAGTGGTTTAGACTGGATTCTTACACTTTATGCCAATTTCTTTTTCCAACCTTTGTAATTTTTGCTAATTTATTTTTTTTTAACCAGATGTTAGCTGTAAGTCTATGGAAATTGCAAAACGCAGTACACACAGTTTTTGTAGTGCTGTTGTTGACATGTAGCAAGGTTTTTGGATCTATGCAATTTTTAAATCTCAACATGCTATATTGTCTTTTTCCAATACATATTAATTGGTTTATTGCCCTGCTTCAAAAACACTTGAGTCATTGTGTGTTACATTAGTGGGTGGATTTACAGTTTTGTGGAATTTTCTGCACTCTTGTGTTTTTAGTGGCTTTTTTGCCCCCCCCCCCTTTTTTTTTTTTTTCTTTTTTCTTTTTTTTTCTTTTTTTTGGGGGTGGGGAGTGGGGGCATATCCTTTCTGCAGAACTGTGTGTACTAACTGTCAAATGCTAGTCTTTGGCGCCAGGTTCCTAGGTTAATGAAGACGTCTTAACGGTGCACTGCAGGCTTGAATTATATTAATGACTGTGAAGCAGGACATGGTTAATTGCTTAATTTTATGTGATTCAGACTGTGTAGCTTTACTTAATATTTATTGCTTATCATATCCTGATCACTCTTGCATAATGAGGTATTTGGAAAGATAAATGTGATAAGATTTGATGGGTTTGCAGCGGAGTTGTATTTATTGCACAGCTGCTCACAGCTGAGGTCTTGTCCTTGCACTACAGCTGGTGTAGTGACAAATTACAGGCCAGCACAACTGCTCCAGGTTAATACAGTCACTTCCACGTAACCATCCTATACATCTTAATTATCCCTGGCGTTTCTTTGGAAATGCTTCCCAGAAGCTTTTCTGTTTGGATCACTTATATATCCTGTGCTCATGTAAGCCTGAACTTTGGTTTTGGCAGAGTATTCTGAGTGGAAGCTTCTTAGCCAGAATCTGGGCCTCCCAACAAATTGGACTTTCAGGTATTCATCTCTTCAAATGTCGTCTTGTTAAAATAAATTATGAGATTGTGGTATCTTTTTAGAAAAGTCAGCTCTGTCTTTAATGGACTCTCCCTGCGCTGAATACTATTTAGCTGCTGCTTTTAAGGAAATGAACGTAAATCTGAAGGAGTTTTGGAGGAGCAGTAACACTGTTCACTTAAGCATTACAGGCAAGCTTCAAAACTTCTGAGATTTTTTTTTTTTTTTTTTTTTTTTTAATCTTCTCTTAAAATATATTCTGATGTAGCCTGTTAGTTCTGCTTTTCTACAAAACAAAATGACTATTGAACCCAGCTAATCCTCTGGTATGAATGCAGTTAGGCTGTTTCATTTAAAGGGATTGTTCACCTTGGTGGACGTTTTCTATAGACCTCACAGCATGGTAATCATACTTACCTGATCCCTGCCGTTGGTTTCCATCTCCGTCTTGCCAGCTCTGTAGGTCCTGGATTGCCCTGCATCAACAAACCATTTTGTCACTGGGTCACGTGACCAGTCATTGGCTGCAGCGGTCACATGACTCTGTGACTTTGGATGTTGACGTAGGGAGACCTGGGACTTTCAGAGCCAACGGTGCAGTGATGGTGCCTGAACACAGTGGCGGAGGTCAGATAAGATGATCATCTCGGGTGCACATTAGCATTATATATCAATGATCATCTCTGCTTTCAGGAAAAATCGCAGCTTTTTCTCTATTGTGGGTTCTTCACACAGCTCTGGCCCCATAGAAATAAATGAGGCTAGGGTGAAAAACAGAAGGCATGTAGATGCAATGCGTTTTTCACTGATATTTCCCGGGAGATGGTGTGTGTGTGTGTGTTGTGTGTGTGTGTGTGTTTTTTTTTTTTTTTTTTTTTTTTTTCTCTTCACGCGGCTGAAAAAAGCATCAAAAACTGATTTACATCTGCATGGGAAAAACTAAAATACTTAACACCTATTGAACTTGTGTGCAAAACCATCAGTTTTCCCTGAACAGACCCTGACTCATTCTGTACTGTTCATGTGAAGTAAAGCCTTAAAGTTCAGTTTAGATGTGTGATGAGCCACCCACTAGTTGTGTTTCATCACAGTCTAAAAGATGCTGCTAGGAATTGCCGTGGAATTGGTTGCTGAAAATCTGCAGGTTTTACTGTAGCAGTGCAGTGCGTGAGATTTGGCTGTGTAAACTGACATTCACTGTGGGTATTCAATCCACATCATGTTAAATTATGCAGCTGTAAAGGTTTGAGATTCCAGCAGCAGTGCAGTCAGACAAATCAGACCATTTTGTGCGTTTTTGCACAGGTCCACTGCAGACCCGCCAGTGTTTGTTTTGCCAGATTCCATCCAGTGTCATGTCGTAGCGTTTTTGGTTGACTAGTACCCCATAAATGTTTTACAGTCAAACTGTTCATCAGTGACTGTGAACTTTAAACTCCTTGGGTGGCTTACAGTTTACATAGTTATAGGATATGGTGGGAAATGACATTTATTCTGTGCTCCATGTAGAAATATTAAAATGTAGAGGATGTGTGTTGAAGCCTTCCCGGACTCCCAATACTTGACATATCAGATATACATTTATTATAAGCATCCTGTGTGAGTGAGGGTAGATTACATAATTTCCTCAAAGTTTCTGTGGTGAAGCCTCTTTGGAGTCATTCACTCCGTCCTGCCTATTGCTCCTGTAATAAAATTAATTTTCCTAGATCTGGAAAAGCTCCAGCAGAAATGGTATATGCACGATGCAGGAACTGAACTATTTATAATTAAACAATGAAGTGGCACGTTGCCCGAGGTGTGGTCTCTTAGGAAATGTAGAGGTGCCAGCGGGGTACAGGATTGCCCAAGTAAGGGTGGCCTCACCGGAGACAGATATAATAGGTTGTCAGCTGCAAGATAACAGCTGCAAGCACAGTTTCTACCAGGACAAACGTGTTTGGCTGTAGCTGGCAAACGTGTGTCTCGTCATAGGGTTGGGCCTGTAACTGTTACACAGTGTTTCTACTTTATGCATCTGTCATATCATTACAGTTTCCTGTGTGTTTTTTTTTTTTAAAGGTTTTATTGCCATTTTAAATGAGTAAAAAAAGGGAATTAACAGCCTTCTGTCTAAATGTCATTCTGGGAATCTTACAAAAAAAAAAAAAATCCAATGGATATGGTGGTGGTTTTTTTTTTTTTTTTTTTTTTTTTTACAAAATCTTTTGGAGATGATTTACATAATCCACACACGTGTGCCTACAATCGCACACTCTCAAGTCCTTTAATCATGTAAATAAGTTATTACTTCTCCATAATTTCCTCCATGATCCAACAGCTGCTTCTGAGTGACTGAGAGAAAGTTAGGAAGCAGATTCTCATCTATTTTCTGTGTCCAGTGTATAGGATCTAGTCTCAACCCACCAGCTCCAGTAGAACACATGTACACACATCGTACTATTGCTTAATGCAAAGTTTATTGAAAGGCTAGATACGCTTTAATTTTGATGCACTGTACCAGGAAAATCTAACTAGTCAGACCAGATTTTGTCAAATTTCAGTGGACTATTTATATAACTATTATGTAGGACATACTGTATGAAACTACCAACTTAAGCCATGGGACCAGAATAGGCCATAACTTTTGGGGTCGAAAAGGGGGGGGGGTGATAAAACCCTGGGGAATTAAGTGTGAATTTGTTTGTTTTTTTTGTTTTTTCTCTTGCATTTTTATGGAATTTGTATAATATATCACTAGACACAATCAGTCACTTGACATTTGTTGACTAATATTAACCCTGTATTCGATGGTTATTTATTGCCTAGAGCAAGCAAACTTTTTTTTTTTTTTTTAATAAATGCGCTACAGGAACATGGAAGAAAAGAACATTGTTTAAAAATAGACTGTATTGATCACATTCATTTCTGATTAGCTATTATTGATGTGACTTGCCCGTACCCACTTGGCTAATATTTATCACTGAAGCATATCCTCTGTCGGATAATCATTAGCCTGAAGTTGTAAGACTCATGCCATTGTTTTTGATTTTTCCATTCATAACCTTCATTTTATTAATAGTAGTATGGAGCATTTGAAAAATGTAGGAACTGCAATTCCTTTTCACCCGTCTTATGAGCAATGTGAAAGTTGGACTTCATAGTAGATTCTGTGTTTGTAAAGCTTTAGCCTTTATCTGCAATGTCCAAGATGTTGTTCTTTGTCGGGTAATCAGGCAGTATGGGTGTCAAAATCACAGGGGATGCTTAATTTGGACGTGTAAAGTGCTTTTTCATGGTACACTAGACATCTGGTTCCATGCTTATTTTCCACATTGCCAGATACCTGTTTCAGCTGCAGTGTTCTTCTCTTTTCTTGTTAATATGTTTGCCCTTTTTTTTAAAAATGGAATGAAATAAATGTTCATGCAATCTATGGTAGATCAATATTCTGCAATATTTTAACAGCATCTCTCTTTGGTTTTCCCCAAATATCATATTAAAGGGGTAATCCCATCTTTGGCATGGATACAGTCATTGTGCCCTCTCCATTTACTGCTATGGGACTTTCTAAAATGGCAAAGTGCTATTGTGCGGCTCTTTTTGGAACTTACTATAGAAATGAGTGGAGAATAAGCGCAGGTATTCTAGCAATATGCCCTGAATGTCTGACGTGGGAATACACCTTTAAGTGGCATACACAGCTTTGCCATAAAGTGTAAAATTAAATTTTATATAAAAGAAAAATCTTCCAGAGTCTTACTGGCAATCGGATTCATTCTAGATCAGCATTCTACATTAACACCGGGTACCCTGTATTATGTGTTTCTCAATGAAGTGGTCCGAAGAGCCTATTACACTGACCAAAAGAATGTGCATAGAAACATTCATTAGATTATTTCCCTGAACAGTCCACCAATCGGCCGACAAGCATATTCTATGCAATTTAAAAAATGATCTGCCAGCTGCATATCTCCCCTTGTAAACCTTTTAATATTGTTTTTCTTTAGCTTCAACAAGTGTGAAAATAGTTGGAGACTGAGATACGTTTCTCAGCGTTCTCCTCTAAAGTTGATATGTGCATATACAGTTATTAGATCATTGACGCTTCGGTAGACCTGGCATGCTTCTCTCCAGTACTCGGAACAAGATGGTGGTGTTTGGAAATCCTAAACCTTAGTTCTCACACAAGTAGTGCTTAAGTGTGCGATGTTGTTTTTATCTATTAAAAAGATTATGCAGGAGAGGCTGTTTTTCCCAAATTGTGCTGTAACCTGATCGAGATGAGTTAAGATGAATCTATGACTACAAAGGTGGTTTACACCATTTGGCAGAGAAGTCAGAATGTTACTAAGTGTCTGGCTCTTTAGTGGAACATGTGAATTCATTTGATGAGCTTTGTTTGAATGAGGTGTAGCCGTATTTGAAAGCTTTCTTTGGCTTCATGAATTAGATAGTGTAAGGACATGGCCCCTGCTCCAGCGCTGCAGTCATTGAACGTGGTTGAGATCTAGTACTTTGCCATAGAGAGAAAAATGTTTTAGGCCTTTGAAATGGATTAGACATAAATCAACACAGTATGAAAAAGTGAACAATGGTTCACAAAGGTTACTCAAATTGTTCAGCTTTCTGGAAATAATTTCTCTTAAAGGGGTTACCCCGTGATGAATGTAAAAAATGAAAATCAGGGATCATATATAGTACATGACAACCTCTTTCTAACAAATCTAGAACCAGTCTTGTACCTCACATGGACCCAGAGATCTCATTCATTGCTCTGCTAGATTTATATCAAGCTGACAGCTCAAGGGAGTGTTTTTTTTTTTTTTTTTTTTTTTCCCTGCAGCTAAGGGGGCGTGTCCATCCTCTACCTATCACAGCTCAGGAGACAGTTGAAGGTTGGAACTGAGCATGTGCAGCCATCTCAGTGAACCAGACAAAGAAATGAGAAAAAGAACAGAGCAGGTGGCGCTATGCAGATACATTTTATGGCATAACGCATAATTTTTAATTACATGTAATTACAAAAGTATTCCGATCCAGGTGCTGGTTTGAAAAATGTAAAATATTTTTCATGGGACAATCCCTTTAATTTCTTTAAAGAGAATCTGTCACCAGTGATCTCCATATCAGTTTGCATAGACAGATAGCTGAGGTTTACATGATTTGAAATGTGTTTTTGATCCAAGGCTTTATTCCCAAGTTTTTTTTTTTTTTTTTTTTTTTACTTAAGCATTTGGTGTAATGAGGGCATCACCATTGCTCACCCAAGCTCTGCTCCTTTCTGTGGCCAGCCCCTCCCTCACTGCATTCCCACTGCCTGAGCTTGTCAATCAAAGCACCTAGGGAAGAGTTGGCCACAGAAAGGAGTGGCGCTTGGGTGCAACAAGAGCAATGGTGACGCCTTCATTGCACCCAAGGCCTCTTATTGGCATATTAAGAAAAACTATCATATCTCAGGAATGGACCCACTAATCCAGTTTTCCTCAGGGCCCACCTACTGGTCACGATTTGAGAATATCTCTCAGAATGAATACCTGTTTTTAAGTCCTGATGGATGGGCACTAATTTATATCACCTGCTCAATACTATGGAAATCCTGAAAACCTGACCGGCAGGTGGGCCCTGAGGACTGGAGTTGATGAACCCTGCTTTAATCAACAAAAGAAAAACAGCATTTTAATCGGGTGAGCTATAGCTATGTGTCTATGCAAACTGTTGGAAAGAGGTTGCTGGTGACATAATCCCTTTAAAGATGCAGTGCTGAAGTATTTTTTTTTCAAGTGTGTTCTTTTCTAATTTCATTTAATACAGAAACTAAAGAAAACCCAGAGGATGTTGCAGTAAATAAAGTACGTTCTAATCCAGCTCAGCAGAGCCTTGTAGCAGATGATGGGCTTCAGAAGACTGCAAAGGTATGTTTTAAGAGACGGGTGTTTGGAAGTGATGGTGATTTTTACAACTGATGGCCCATTCACAGCTGTGTAATTCTGGTACTGAGGCTACTGCAGAACAGCTGTTTGGTGGGGTGTGGGACCACCACAGATTAGACGTTGACCTATCCTGAGGATAGGCCAATTCTTGTAAAATCCTGGCCAACCCCTTTAAAGAAGCACTAAAAATGTAAGAATGCCCTCAGGTTCTGCCCTTCTGGAACATCAGATGTTGCTTTCCTATAACGTGTGCGTATGGAAATTGTAAGAGATCGTTACTCTCTCAGGGGGTCGGCATCACACACTTCACAACACGGGATTTTCAAGTCCACACAACTTTTTTCACACTTCTTGCTCCAGCATGAAACAAAACCATCAAAATAACACCCGCCCGGCTAGGCTCTGACTATACATAGTTCAGCTAACTCACCTAAATACAAACGCTGTTCACACACAGCTTTTAAGTGCGGCTTCCTCAGCCATTCAGTCCAGCAGCCTCCTAGCTGTGACTCCAACCGTACCTTTGGGGGGAGATGGTTCAACAGTCCTCCCGACTCTGACCGTGTGACCCTCTTCTCCTAGAGTCACTGGGCCCCCCAAACTTCCAGGCTACACTGAGCCTTGTGGCCCCTCAGCCCTTGTGGCTGAGACCATACAGAGCTACCGCAGGCTCTGACCTCTCAGGCCTCCTCAGCCTTTCTCCTCTTCTCTAACACAGTGCAGGTTAACTTATGCCTGCCTGATTAAT
This sequence comes from Rhinella marina, assembly GCA_900303285.1. Lineage (NCBI taxonomy): Eukaryota > Metazoa > Chordata > Amphibia > Anura > Bufonidae > Rhinella > Rhinella marina. Next base: position 53,887 of record ONZH01023497.1, on the reverse strand, counting down.
CCAGCTGGCCTCACCTGGGGCCAGGGAAAACCTGTGACAGATTAGGGTCTGTGGACCGGAAGACTCCCACTTCCAACCTGTCTCCCAGTCCAAGAAATCCAGCCCATGCAACATTCGACAAAAACCAGCTCCAGCAACTATGCTTGCTGAAGCTATACCACTTCTGGATTTCAGTTCTCACCTGGCTAAACTGACAAACCAGGCGAGATACACACCCCACACCTCACATTACTACACATATACTACAAATATAAAGGCTTTTTATATTGTCAACCGTATTTTTGCACAGTCATAAAGAATGTGTTATACTGTCTATCTTGTGTACAAAGCGGCACTCATGAAGGATTGTGATGTTAAGACTGACTAGATGGGCACTTGCTTTAAGGTTATGTTGCCCCTTTTTTTTTTTTTTTTTTTGTTTTGTTAATATGTTTTTTCAATTCCATTGTTTTAAATTGCTGCAGCGTAGACATTTTACAAGTTAGGCAGCACATTGCTTGCGGACTTGAAATGTCTTGACTGTTGCTATGACTAAAGGCCCTCTGGGCAGATGCACAGGCAATTATCAGGAACGACCTAGCCGTTCCTGATAATTGCCTGATCGTTGATCCGAAAGGAGGGCTACATTTATATGCAGCAATCTTGCCCTCTGTAGAGGGATGAGTGATTACCGCTGCAGTCGCTTGTCTCTTTAGAGTTTTGTTTGCTAGCAAAATATCCTGGTTTACAAATCGCAGTGTGCTGCCAGCAAACTTTTTTTATTTTCTGTGCCACGTGAAAGATGTAATCACTGACAAACAAGAATCCTTTAAATTGGGCAATCATTGGGACCAAGTCCGTGTTCCAGGTAATTGCACTGATCTTCAGTTTATGTAAAAAGGCATGAGTGGTTTGTATCATGAAAAGTTTCTGTTTTTATTAAATTACCAGCTCTGCCCTGAAGATGAGTGGGGATCTCGGGTCTAACTACCACCATAATAGTGATGGCCTGGCTTAGCTTAGGGTGACTGTTCCCCCTAGTATGGTGAAGGGCTGGTGTACCCCTATGTGCAGTATATTAATCTATCCGCATTAGTAGTCAGCCATTTTGAGACTGGGGCACCTTTTTCTAAAGCTGTGTGGCAGTTTTATGGCGTTCAAAGTGTCACTAATTTTTGCGCAAACTACCTCTTGTGCAGATATTTCTGAGCTTTTGAGACTTGCTCCACAAAACTAATATAAATTAAAGAGGACCTTTCACCACTCCTGACATGCCGGTCTTAATAGCTTCCTGCATTCCCCATGTAATAATTCTGGAACATCTATTCTTATGTCTCTGTCATTCCTTTATTTCTATTAGAAGTTATGAATGAATTGCTATTAGCCTTCAGTAAGGGTACAGAGGGGAGGTAACAAGTTGGGGGTGTGTACCTGCACAGTCTGACAATGGCAGCAATGATTGGATAAAGACAGACTGTGCTGGTATACACCCCAACTGGTTACCTCCCCTCTGTACCCTTACTGCAAACTGATCGCAATTCATTCATAACTTCTAGTAGAAATAATAAAGGAATGGCACAACATAGAGCCATAAGAATAGATGTTCTAGAATTGTTATTACATGAGGAATACATGAAACTATTAAAGCAGGCATGGTGACAGGTCCTTTTTAAAAGTGAAATCTAAGCCTCCCCTTAGATACTGGAAATTTCGATTTCTGGTGACTGGGCAGCGCAAAGATGCAACAAATTCTGACTAATGTAGAAAATAAAAATCAGGGATCATATAGTACATGACAATCTCTTTCTAAAAAAAAATTCTAGAACCAGCCCTGTACCTCACATGGATCCAGAGATCTCCCCATTCATTGCTCTGCTAGATTGATATCAAGCTGACAGCTCAGGGGAGTGTCTTTTCTGCTGCTAAGGGGCGTGTCCATGCTCTCCCTATCACAGCTCAGGAGGCAGTAGAAAGATGAAACTGAGCATGTGCGGCCATCTCGGTGAGCAGGACAAAGAAATAGGAAAAAGAACAAACAGCAGGTGGTGCTATACAGACACACTTTGTTGAATAACTCTGTGACTGCAACATTTTTAATTACATGCAGTTACAAAAGTATTCAGATCCAAGTGCTGGTGTGAAAACTGTAGAATATTTTTGTGGGACGATCCCTTTAAGTAGAATTGTGTTTTCTAGAGGATTTTTTATAATAAGCTCCAGGAATCTTTATTATTACAGCATTAATTCTTGTATATATATTTTTTTTAACTAGGTAGTTTACATATTGGAGAAAAAACATTCAAGAGCTGCAACTGGCTTCATTAAACCACTGACTGACAAAAATGGGGAACTTGCCAAAAAGTGTGCTTTATTTTCACCCGTTGACCATAGGCTTCCTAGAATATATGTCCCACTTGCAGACTGCCCTGCAGAATTCTTAATCCGTCCACAAGATTTTGCAAGCACGCTTTTCATCTGCCATATAACTGATTGGCGAGCAGACAGCAATTTTGCCGAGGGGTAAGAATGAATGTTAATTGCATGTCTGTATAAATGTTTGATCTGTACATTATTCTGTTTCATGATTCAACATTTCTAATTTAACCTAAGGCCTAGTTCACACTTCAGTGATTTGGTCAGTGAATTCCATCAGTGATTGTGAGCCAAAACAAGGTGGGAGTCAAAAACATAGAACAGGTGCACATCTTTCCATTATACCTGATCTCGGTGTAGGCTCCACTTCTTGTTTTGGCTCACAATCACTGTCCAAATCACTGAAGTGTGAACTAGGCCTAAGGCTCTTACTTTTTATGGTATATGCACATGGTGTTGTATTACAGGTTTTCAGGTGTTAAATCTGCAGTGTAATACAGTACCAGCTAAGCAGGAGAAATTTAAAAATGCCATGTACACTGTGCGGAGATTGACCTGTGGTGTAGATTTTGTATTCTTTTTTCAGGTGGATTTATTTCAAGGTATGTGGTGACATTCCCTTTAATTGTTTGTAGATTTTCAGTGCATATTTCACCCTTTGCAATTCAATGTACACTGATGAGCAAAAGGCGTAACAATGTTTTGAATTTTGACTTTCAGGCTCCAGATCTCACATCCACTACAGCTTCGAGCATGAGACTACCATCATTTTATAGACAATCATCTTGGCTATCTCATACGTACGTAAATTGGACTTGCATCTATTAAGCATATGATTAGTTATACAGATTCTTGTCATGTAACTGCATTGTTACTGTTTTGCTACTGGTGGCAGAACAATCTTTTTGTTGTGTACTACAAATTACATCCTGCACGTTCCCTAATAGCTCAGTGTGTTATTAGGTTGATTCCCAAGCGAAAGGTCACTGGTCAGAATCCAGGAGCAGCCATGAAGAAGATTTCCCAAGAAAAGAGAAACTGCATCATGCATCTCATCTGTAGCAGTATGTTGGCCAAAAAAATTGCCAAAAGGCATGCGAGTGCCATGACGTTTGGAAGAATACGAAATGAAGTCCGTCCATCTATTCCAAAGTTGAACGTCCAGGCAAAATATCAGAGTCAAGTAAGTTGGCTCATCACAAGGTCTATCAGTTCGCGCACGACAAACACGGCAGTGGAGGTGGCTCATATGATTTGTAATAGTGAGATCACGGACGTCCATGCAAGCACTGTGCGATGCGCATTACACAAGTCTGTAATGATCACCTGAAAAAAGGTGAAGAAGCCTTGACTTCAATATCGAGATATGGAGCCTTCAATATCGTCATAAGAAGTTGGTTCGATTTTGCAATTAAAGTACGAACAGTGACAGTAGAAGATTGGAAACGGGTGATTTGGAGCAATGAGACGAAAGTCAATAGACTAGGCTCTGCTGGGTGCAAATGGGTCTGGAAGAAACAAGGGAAAAGGGGGCTAAGGAATCGAGAAATTGAAGGAACTGTCAAGTTCAGTGGAGGAAGCCTGATAAGGGGTTTTACAGCCAAAGGTGTTGGATACTTGACCAGTATCGATGGTGGTCTCAATACTGAGCTACAAGTGAGTATCTTACAAGACAAGTTCTAAGTACACTCAAGGATGACAGTGTTTTAGTAGGACAACGTCCCGGAGCACACGATTGGTGAAGAAATGGTTCAATGACAATGATGTAGAGGACCTGGATTAACCCCCACTGTCCCCACACCTCAACCTAATCAAACACTTGTGGTTAAAGTTGAAGAAAAAGCTGTATTCATACCAAAGTGAGTTGACCAGTATGCACCAACATTGGGAACGTGTAGAAGAGACCTGGGAACAGATTTCGGTTGAGACATACTTGAATCTGATCGAGAGTATGCCCAGAGGATTCAGGCAGAGTTGAAAGCCAAAGGTGGATTTACAAAATACTAACAAAATAATAAAAACTTAAATTCATAATTTTAGGAGCAAAACAGTAACAATGCAGTTACATAACAAGAATCTGCATAACTAATCATATACTATATAGTTGCAAGTCCAATTTATGTATGAAATAGCCAAGATGATTGTCTATAAAGTGATGGTAGTCTCACTTTCAAGCTGTAGTGGATGGTGAGATATGGAGCCTGTAAGTCAAACGTTCAAAACATTTACCCTTTTGCTAGTGTAGGGAAACGGAAGCGTCCATATTTCTTTGATAACTGCAAAGAGAATGGAGTGACTGGGGACTAAAATAAGATGAATTATATATGGTCTGATAATCCAAGCTATAACAGTTGATGGACCATGCCATGTTCCATGTTCCATAGTGGGAAGGCCCATTGAAAGATTTCACAAGACATAGATATCATCTATAGAGATGTCCTGCAAGAATAAGAAAAATTCTTTTGGTACATAATTTCGTACTTCACCAAAAGAGAAACTTGTCTTTGCCGAGCAATTGCCGAGCCAAATTTCTGCATCCTCTTTAGTGTTAGTAAGTGACCACCTTTATGGTCTCGAAAATGTGCAGAGCAATTGCCACTTTTTTAGTTCTCTTTCCACAATCCGTACCTGCCCTGGCGAGTTGTGCTCAGCATCAAGTGCCTTTTGCACATGGCGTCTACACAGTTCCAGTCACTCTGTGTGTTCCATGTCCAAATGCCAGTTCAAGGGCTCCTTGTTCTGAGAAAATAAGAGTAACACTGACTAATCAGCCATTTGGAAGGAAAAAGGTCTTGTGATCCTAAAAAAAAAAAAACCCGACATGCTTGTCACAGCTGCACTGTGAGAATTTGAGAAGAGAGGAAAGAAGAATAATAATTATAATGATGATTAGGAAAAGTAAGTGGATCCGACATGCTTGTAATTGGTGGGTTAAAGGTTGCACAGAGGAAGCACCTTGGGTGCGGCTAATAAACCTCAGAAAACGAGTGAAACTGAGCAAGAATCACGATTTGCTGAAATCGCCAGGGGTTCATGGCTTCTCCACTGGCTGGTTCACTGGAAGTTTGAGGCACAGAACAGGCATCAACATATAATAGAAAAAACTATGAACAAAATAAAAATACGTAAAAATTCTGCTGCCTTACTGCTTTTTTTTTTTTTTTTTTTTTTTTTTTTTTTTAAAAGCAACTTTTTTTTCTGTGCACAACAAGCGATTTACTATTGTCTTTATATTATAATTGGAGGCTTTTTTGCTCGACCGTATCCTAGATAAAAAATATTCTTGAAAGTCTCATTTTCTGGTTATGAACACTTTCCTCTTTCCGCATTTAAAACTGAATTTACTCGACTTCTGCAATCACTTTTGAATTGGATCGTTGTGTTATTCTCTATGAATAGCCTTTGGGAAGCTTTCTAATTTACTAGTGTATAATGTAGAATTTCATTTTATTACCATCCGAGGACTCCTTCTCCTTTTTTGCAATGATTCATCTTGCTGCCCTCACAAACAAAATGCTTACTACTGGGAGTCTTAAACAGCCACCAATTTGACCGCACTGCAAGTACAGTCCATTTGATTCACTTGAAGTGGGTGCACTTTTATTGCTATGTTATTTGGACGCTATACTGGTAAAAAAAACCAGGAACTTATTAATACATTAAAGGGGTATTCTCATCTTAGACAATGGGGGCATATCGCTAGGATATGCCCCCGTTGTCTTATAGGTGCGGGTCCCACCACTGGGACCCGCACCTATAGCCAGAACGGAGCGGGGAGCGCTGCGCCTGGAGGACCCCAGGTTTCCGGGGGTCCGGCCACCACCAGGCGCAGCTCCCCGCGCCGCTCATAGGAATGAATGGGAGCCGGGCCGTGCATGCGCGGTCGGCTCCCATTCATTTCTATGGAGCCGACGGAAGTAGCCGAGCCAGCGCTCGGCTATTTTCGGCGGCCCCATAGAAATGAATGGAGGGCGGCTGCGCATGCGCAGTGCGCCCTCATTCACTTCGGGGGCTCCGTTCTCGATATAGGTGCGGGTCCCAGCGGTGGGACCCGCACCTATAAGACAATGGGGGCATATCCTAGCGATATGCCCCCATTGTCTAAAATTAGAATAACCCTTTAATGTTTTAGAACAGAGGATATAAATTTAAGTACAAAAATTTTCAATGTAAATTTAGTTTCTCCAACATTTCCTTGCTATAAAATTAGCAGGCGGCGTTGAAGATACATAGAATGTGTTGGCCTCAAATAACTTCAGGTCCAAATTTATAACTAATTTAATATTTTTAAATTCATTTAAATAGTGAATTCTATACATTTACCAGATGGGCTATAGACAAAGAACAGGAGAGGACCTCATTGACTTCTATGGGAGAGTTTTCTGGTCATGCTCTGTGACCTGTGCAGAAGTCATTGTACAAGGGAAGAATAGATGTGCTTTGACAATCTCCTATTGTGACCAGTGGATCTTGTCTTATCTATATACAGAGGTGATATCCTTACAGGCAGGATTAGAATAACAGATAAGCAGGTAACTGCAGTAAAGTAATCTGTACCAAGATGTGGCACCTATTATTAGGCTTGCTGGCCAGTGTGAAAACTGCAGGATTTAATTTTTTTTAAGTATAGATATTGACATGGAAAATAAAAACATCTACCGTATTTTTTGCCCCATAAGCGCACCTAGGTTTTGCAGGAGAACAATAAGAAAATATTTTTTCTGCAGACCTCGGCTCACAGCCCCAATCAGACCCCCAATGTTAATAAGACCTCAAATCAGACCTCAGATTAGACCCCAATGCGAATAACCCCCAATCAGATCTCAGATAAGAGCCCCCAGTGCCTCCAACAGCAGCCCCCAGCCACAGGACATATTAAAAAAAAAAAAAAAAAAAAAAAAAAAGCCACTTGCCTCTCCTGCTTCCTGCTCTTCTCAGCCCGCGCTCTGCTTCCTCCTCCTTCGGCTGTGCTGTGCTGTGATCTGACATGCCCAGCGTGAGGTCACAGAGCACCCTCACGCTGTGCGCAGCCCTGCACAGCCGACAGCCGAGTGGAGGACCAGGAAGCGGTGAGTACAGAGTCTTCACTGCTTCCTTGTCCTCCGGTGCTAATGGAAGCGCTCATTAGCATTCGCCCCATAAGACGCAAAGACATTCCCCCCCCCCCACACACACACACACACACACACACACACACACACACACACACACTTTTGGGGGGAAAAAATGTGTCTTATAGGGCGAATAATACGGTAAATTTCTTTAAGAGTATGTTAAACATAAAAATTTGATTTTTAAACAATAGGTCATTTTCTGGTGACACACTTGCAGCAAGCCCCGGTGGAGCCACTACAGAGTAGGAGAGTATGGAAGTGGCAGTGACCCTGATCAAATGTTGTCACTATGTCCTACCTCAGACTGTCATTCCCTGGGTTTTGGTGGAATGCAAATGTACATTGAAGAATGAGACCAGAAGTAAATGTGGCTCTTTTACTTAGTGCAGAATATAACTTGTGACACAGCCAGCAATATTAAATACGAAGTGTGGATTCTGACACCAGATGAGGAGTTATGGTGGTTGGCACTAGAAACGCTTGTGAATATAGGTGTCCTTTCTAGTACAGGCTTAGAGGACCTTTCATCACTCCTGACATTCCTATTTTAATAGCTTCATGCATTCCCCACGTACTAACAATTCTGGAGCATCTATTCTTATGTCTGTATGTTGTGCCATTCCTTTATTTGCACTAGAAGTTATGAGTGAATTGCTATTTGCCTTCAGTAAGGGAACAGAGGGGAGGTGACCAGTTGGGGGTGTGTATCTGCACAGTCTGACTCTAGCCAATCAGTGCTGCCATGTACAGACTCTGCAGGTACACACCCCTAACTTGTTACCTCCCCTCTGTTCCCTTACTGAAGACAAATAGCAATTCATTCATAACTTCTAGTGCAAATAATAAAGGAATGGCACAACATACAGACATAAGAATAGATGCTCCAGAATTGTTATTACATGGGGAATGCATGTAGCTATTAAAACAGACATGTCAGGAGTGATGAAAGGTCCTCTTTAAAGGGTTTTGTCACCAAAATTTACCATATTAAACAGAATAACATTTCCAATGCGAAAATGTCATCTCATGCTTAAAGAGGACCTTTCACCACTCCTGACGTGCCTATTTTAATAGCTTCATGCATTCCCCATGTAATAACAATTCTGGAACATCTCTTCTTATGTCTGTATGTTGTGCCATTCATTTATTATTTCTACTAGACGTTATGAATGAATTGCTAGCAGTCTCAGTAAGGGTACAGAGGGGAGGTAACCAGTTGGGGGGGGGGTGTACCTGCAAAGACTCTCTATACAATCGGTGGTTTCAGACTGTGCAGGGACACGCTCCCAACTGGTTACCTCCCCTCTGTTCCCTTACTGCAGACTGCTAGCAATTCATTCATAACTTCTAGTAGAAATAGTAAATGAATGACACAACATAGAGCCATAAGAATAGATGCTCCAGAATTGTTGTTATATGTAAATTAGCCTCCTAGTAGCAGGGGGGAGGTAACCCTGCTCCTAGAGGTGCCGTTTTGCCCACCTTCTTTTTCTTGATTGACAGGGCCAGGCAGCTTGCTCCGTCTGCTGCCGGCCCTGTCCGATCCTAATCCTGCGCCGTGCGTCCTTCATTTGGCGCAGAGTATAGCAGGCTTCCGGCTTCCTCACTGCGCCTGTGCCGACTTCTCTTCCGGGTGTACTCTGATGTAGTTGGCGCAGGCGCAGTGAGGAAGCCGGAAGCCTGCTATACTCTCTGTGCCAAATGAAGGACGCACGGCGCAGGATTAGGATCGGACAGGCCAGTCAGCGGATGGAGCGAGCTGCCTGGCCCTGTCAATCAAGAAAAAGAAGGTGGGCAAAACGGTGCCTATAGGAGCAGGGTTACCGCCCCCCCCTGCTCCTAGGAGGCTAATTTACATATAATAAAAGTTACTTTTTCTACAAAATGGGGCAGCAGAGAATAAAATAATTTACATGTTAATAAATTACAATTTATATCATGCACCTTTCTAACGGGTCAGAATAAATTTTTTTGTGGGAGTTCTTCTTTAAGAAAGAGAGCAACAGCACACTGATTTCAGTAAATAACTGTTACTACAATACATTTTTAATTACATGTAATTGCAAAAATATTCAGATCCAGGTGCTGGTTTGAAAAATGTACAATATTATTCATGGGACAAGCCCTTTAAGGTCTTTCTGGCCTAGCGATGGTTTAGGTACATGGTAGTATCTGAGCTGTAAGCCTTCACCTTGCAGCCATGTCTTTAATGCTGATTGTATCTGTTCATTCTGCTGTCTTTCTTCTCAAGGTTTTACTTGAGGCTGACTTTAGTAAACTCCCTGTCCTGTCCTCTCCTTTCTCTGTCTCACTAGACTGGAACTCCCCCTCCTGGCAGGAAGGTAGGACCAGCCCACTCCTAGCAAGGAGCAGAGTTCTTAGCCCTGTTCCTGCCAACCATTGCCAGCCATTCCTCCTCTGTTGGGATAAATGGCAAATATGTGAAAGATACCTAACTTAGCATATAAAACATTAAAGAGAGTCTGTCACCTCATTTTCACCTATATAACCAAGAGCACTGCCCCACAGAAGATTGCAGACACATCCCAGACATACCTGTGTGCACTGTGTGTCTGTATTACATGTCCAGAAAAAGCACTTTTATTCTGCAGGAAAACAGCTCCCAAGTGCCCGGCTGAAAGTGAAATTAAAAACAGCTTTCTCTCCTGACTCGATTTCTAACAGCTGTATCTTCTGATATACTGGATATAATGCTGTGATTTTGGTATCATTTTAAAGCTTGGAATGTCAGCTTTCAAAGAACATTTTTATATCTGCTACCAATCCCAAGATATGAGCAGCTAAAGCAGCCCTCCCATCTTCAGTCTGGTTTGCAGCAGAGCCGGGCACTTGGGAGCTGTTTTCCTGGAGAATAAAAGTGCTTTTTCTGGACATGTAATACAGACACACAGTGCACACAGGTATGTCTGGGATGTGTATGCAATCTTCTGTGGGGCACTGCTGTTAGCTATATAGGTGAAAATGAGGTGACAGACTCCCTTTAACAATTGAATATACACCCAGGTCAGGGGTACTGCACTTTCCCTTTAACCCCTTAAGGACCTTGCTATTTTTCACCCTAAAGAGGACCTTTCACCACTCCTGACATGCCTGTTTTAATAGCTTCATGCATTCTCCATGTAATAAGTCTGGAACATCTATTCTTATGTCTGTATGTTGTGCCATTCCTTTATTATTTGCACTAGAAGTTATGAATAAATTGCTATTTGTCTTCAGTAAGGGAACAGAGGGGAGGTAACAAGTTGGGGGTGTGTATCTGCACAGTCTGAACATGGCAGCACTGATTGGCTAGAGTCAGTCTGTGCAGGTACACACCCCCAACTGGTTACCTCCCCTCTGTTCCTTTACTGAAGGCAAATAGCAATTCATTCATAACTTCTAGTGCAAATAATAAAGGAATGGCACAACATAGAGATATAACAATAGATGTTCCAGAATTGTAAGTACGTGGGGAGTGCATGGAGCTATTAAAACAGGCATGTCAGGAGTGGTGAAAAGTCCTCTTTAAGGACCAGGCCGTTTTTTTGGAAACTTGACATGTCACTTTATGTGGTAATAACTTTGGAACGCTTTTACTTATTCAAGCGATTCTGAGATTTTCTTGTGACACATTGTACTTCATGATAATGGAAAATTTTAGTTTATATAATTCACCTTTATTAAAAAATCCAAAATTTACTGAAAAATTAGCAAGTTTCAAAATTTGAATTTATCTGCTTTTAAGGGAGATGGTGGTACATCATAAAAGAGCTATTACTTTAAATTTCCATATGTCCACTTTCATGTTTGCATCATTTTGTTAATGTAATTTTATTTTTTAGGATCTTATAAGGCTTAGAATTTTAAAAGCAAATTTACATTAAGAAAATTTCCGAAACCCATTTTTTTTTTTTTTTTTTTTTTTTAAGGACCACTTCAGTTATGAAGTCACTGTGGGGCTTAGATAGTGGAAACCAAACCACCCATAAATGACCCCATTGTAGAAACTACTCCCCTGAAGTTATTCAAAACTGATTTTGCAAACTTTGTTAACCCTTAGGTGTTCCAACAAGAATTAAAGAAAAAGTAGATGACCTTTTTTAAATTTTACTTTTTTGGCAGATTTTACATTTTAATTCATTTTTTCTTATAACACATCAAGGGTTAACAGCCAAATAAAACTCAATATTTATTACCCCGATTCCGCTGTTTACAGAAACACCCCATATGTGGTCGTAAACTTCTGTACAGGCACACGACAGGGCGCAGAAGGAAAAGAGCGCTATGTGGATTTTGGAGGGCAGATTTCGCGGGGATAATTTTAAGTTGCCATATGACACTTAAAGACCCCCTGATGCACCCCTAGAGTAGAAACTCCAAAAAAGTGACCCCATTTTGTAAATTATAGGATAAGGTGACACTTTTATTGGTACTAATTTGTGGTATATATGACTTTTGATTGCCCTATAGTATACTTTTTGTGAGGCAAGGTAGCAAAAAAGGCTGTTCTGGCAGTTTTTATTTTTTTGTGTGTCTTCACCTGACAGGTTAGATCATGTGCTATTTTTTATAGAGCAGATTGTTATGGAAGAGACAATATCAAATATGTCTACTTTTATTTTTCTTGTTTTTTTTTTTTTTTTACATAATAAAGCATTTTTGAAATAAATCATGTTTGTGTGTGTGTCTCCTTTTTCTAAGACATATTACTTTTATGTTTCAGTCAATCATCTTATGTAGGGTCTCATTTTTTTTTGCAGCATGAGGTGATTTTTTTGGCAAGGTTTTTATTCTATTTTTTTTTTTTTTTTTGGTTTTCACCTGACAGGAAAAGTAATGCGATATTTTTATACAGCAGGTTGTTACGGACGCGGTAATACCTAATATGTATAATTGTTTAAAATATATTTTGGTTTTAAACAATAAAATGCTTGTCCTGGAGCGCTAAGTACGCTAAGGGGTGCTAAGTACCCGCTATTTAGGACGAGCATTCTCGTCCAGGGTCCTTAACCAGTTAAGGTAGTTTTTACAGGTCTTTCAACAAGTGGTTGTAACTTAACGGAAAGGGGCATGGCTTCAATATGAGGAAGTGCACTGAAAAAATGCACTAAACTTTTAAAGGGTATTTCTGAGTACAGTATAACTAAGCCAATCAATAGGTTTTGTACTAAACAGACTAAAGAAGCAGCAGATTTATAATCCTGCCTAAATATCAGGGCTGTGGAGTCGGTAAGCCAAAGCCCCGACTCCAACTCTGACTCCCTCATACATGGCGCATGTTTAAAGGGGTATTCCCATCTCACAAATGTAGTTTGTATAGTTAGATATAGCCATACCAATATTATTACTAATAGATTGTATTTATATAAAATGTACCGTTTAAACTGATCCTGTTCCGAGATCAATTCATCTCTATAGAGCAGGATCCGTTTATAAAGTCTGCGTTTTGGACGGATCCTGACCAGATGTGAAAGTACCCTAAGATGTGTCTCCGCATGCTCATGTAATGTGCGTTCACAATACAGCAGTTACCTCAGAGCAGGTTTGAACAAGAGCAAGCCGGCCACCACTACTACATGGCCGCAGTAGTCGTAACCAGGGGCAACGACCTGACTGATGTGTGTGGGACAATGGATATACAAATAGGGAAATCTTCTAAACAGTACATTTTATATAAATACATTCTATTAGTAATACTATTGGTATGGCTATATCTAACTATACAAGCTACATTTGTGAGATGGGAATACCCCTTTAAGCTATAACTTTAAACAAACTTTGCATAAATCAATAGTACAGATATGTCATGACAAAAAATTATTTGTAATATGTTTTACTAGATATCTTTACTCAGAGCTTTGAGTATCAGGCTTTTCACTGGGTACAGCTCACTATGGGCCTGATGTATGAAGATCTAATACTTTCTTTGTTGCCCATAGCAACCAATCAGAGCTCCCCTTTCATTTCTCCAGAGCACTATATGAAATGAAAGGGGAGCTCTGATTGGTTTCTATAGGACAGTTTTCATACACAAGGCACTAGGTGTTTTACATAATACTGCTTCACAGTCTGGAAAGTGAAACTACTAGCAGTGCTAGATAACAAAGGCTTGGCAATGGCTTTTACACCTAGAGTACTTTTTCACATATGTGTTTCTGTATTTCTGAATTTGAGATGTTAGAATATAAGGGGGAATACTGTTTTCTATGTATAGCATATAGAAGCCATCGGAGCAGCTAACCTCTCCAAACATGAGCTCAGAGGAAAAACAAACTAAAACATAAAGCATACAGAGAGAACATGCACTGGGCAATTGATTTATGCACAGTTTCTTGAAAGTTTAGATATACTAAGAAGTACTTGCCTTAAAGGAGTTTTCTCAGCACGTTGATTCACTGGCTGACGGGCAGTTTGCAATCACTGACTCCTCAGGCTGTGGGTGGGTCTCCGGCAGTTATTAGCATATATTAAAGGAGTTGTCTCATTATGGACAATGGGGGCATATCGCTAGGATATGCCCCCGTTGTCTTATAGGTGCGGGTCCCAGTGCGCACATATATCCCAAACCGAGCCCTGAAAATGATGGAGGGCGCACTGCGAATGCGCAGCTGCCCTCCATTCATTTTCTATGGGGCTGGCGAAAATAGCCGAGCGCTGGCTCAGCTATTTCCGTCGGCTCCATAGAAATTAATGGGATAAGGGGCTGCGCATGCACAGTACGCTCCCATTCTTTCCTATGTAGAGCCGGCTTGGTGGTGACCAGCTGGAGTCCTCCAGCCACCACCTTGTGGGACTCCGTTCTGGATATAGGTGCGGTGGGACCCGTACCTATAAGACAATGGAGGCATATCCTAGTGATATACCTCCATTGTCCATCATGAGACAACCCTTTTAACTTATTCTAACACAATTCTAGGTAAAGCTTCTCAGTTCTCAACAGTTGGACCTTTTGCTTACCGCAGGTAATCACCCACAGCTCAGTCCCATCATTCCGTGGGGGTGAGGTCACTCCTGCTTTCAGCCAGATAACCGTCTTTGTGGTCTGCAGGTTACCATAGAAACCTGTGTGCAGTGAGAGACCTGCTGAACTGTCTATAGTTCATGACTGACCAATGTATTTAGAAAGTCTTTTTTTAACTGTCCCTTTATGTTGAAAGCTAATCTTTTTGTAACTAGTGAGAAAACCTCTTTAATCCTGTTTTCTCTAGCAGGTCTGAGATGATTGCAGCCATTCCTTCCCAGTGTCTTTTTCCTCTGATCTGTAGCAGAGGAGCTTCACTACCTAGCATTTATATAAAGGGCAGCACATATCCATCTCGACTAAAAGCTTAGATCATGAATAGAACAGACATTTATAGGACATTTAATCATTTTCCCAGATTCTTTTAAAAATATATTTTGGAGTTGGTCCATTTTATAACGACTCCACCAAAATGGACACTGACTCAGACTCCACAGCCCTGCTAAATGTACACGGTCTTACTATTAGACAGTATTAGTAAATCTTCCTTAATGTTTTTCTATCCCTCTCCTAAACTAACAGTCTCTCCTAAGCTCATTGAAGGATCAAATTACATGATACACTTTTAGAAGGCTATGAAAAAAGGATATGGGCCAGGAAGCTGGAGGAAGTGCAGAGAGGCACACAGATATGCTGCCCATAAAAGCTTATGGAGAGGGGGTGAATGCTGTTCGTGGTAGTAAAAGGAATTTTTCTATAAGATACATTATCATATTTATTGAAAATGCAATGACCAGTTAAGGGTGGGTTCACGTCATGTTTTTGACGTATACGTTCTTGTGTCCTGCAGTTTCCTTTATAGTTTTTATCTACAAGATATTTTTAATAGAATAATACATTTTATGACAGGGGCACTAATGGAGTTGAGGGTTTGGCGGTGGCCTATTTTTGTGGTATAATTTTCCTTTCATTTGGTTCATAGGTTTAGTCTGGCAGACAGAATGGAGATTAATTTGTTTAGCCATATGATATGGCCAATCATTCCAAACAAGTTGGATGGTATTCGTGGAACATATGAGAAACTGGTAGAATTGTGTCTTCAGGAAAATGTTATATCTGATAGACCTGGGTGAGGCCATGACATACAGATCCTTCTCTCACGCCTGTAATTTCCTTGACAAGCTTTTGTTTGTGCAGGAATGTTATGTTTTATTCCACACAAGTTAAGAAGGGATGAAATCACAGATTTGCTTCATCTTGCAAGCCCATGGCAAACTTTATGTAAACTACTGACATTCTGTCCAGGTTTCCTTGCTCTTATTGTCAAATCTTGGGTTTTCAAAGATATAAGAGATGAATAAGTCTCAACTAGTCCCATTGGCCTTCCCCAGCTTTATACACTTGTGCACTAAACTTGATCTCTCCTAGGATAACACTTTATATGTTTATGTAACTCATTTCAACAGTATAGTGCTTTCCAGTTATGCTTCTGAAGCGTTCAAGCATCCAATGATGAAAGGAGAGGGGAAAGAATGTTACTATCACTTTAACTTAGTATAATATGATCAGTGATTTTGTTACAATTTCACAACTTTGTACATTCAATGGTTTTTCCAGCAATGCCCAACCTTTGTAAAGGGGTATTCCAGTGTCCTGTAACTAAAGTTAATTTATCATTTTAATAGACTGGTAGTGAATCTGTCACATTGAATATGGTGTCTGTGCTGCAGGCAGCATGTTGGAGTAGGAGGAGCTGAGCACATTGCTATAGCGTTTTACCAGAGAACCAGAGAAGATTCAGTACAACTTGTAATTTACACATTGATATCCCTTCTCATTCTAGGCTTTGAAGTCAAGGAGGCAGTCCCATCAGTGATAGCCTATCTATTAGAGCTGAGCGATCAAAATTAATTTGTGCTAAATTGCATTAAAAATCTATTTCCCGGCTGCAGGGAGCGTGTATCTCAGTGTACATCACTGTGTATTGCAGAAACATGCATCGCTAGTCCACTATGATTGTGAAAAAGTTACTATTTGTCAGTTAACTGGCATTACTCTTAGAATCGGTTCACATTTCATTTATTTGGTCAGTTACAGGTCCAAAATAAACCAAATAACTGATGTGTGAACTCGGCCTTACAGGTCAATGTTAGCATCAGGTATAAAGGAAAGAATGCTCTCCTTTTACACCTTTTGAGCTTATCCTCCCTCTCAGCAGGTGGAAAAAAGGTCCCCATTTTGGAGCGGTGGCGAGGTTCTAACATAGTGGCGACCTAGTAGTCATCCCTCTGCCAAATTGTGATAATATGGCTGTGACTACACAAGCAACTCAGCATGCATCTGGCCATTTGTGCAAGGGACTCGGAGGGAGTCCCTGCCTCCATGTCCACTCCATACTGCCACGGTGTGTCTGGGTCATCTGCCTGGTCTTCCTCATTGCCTTCCAGCTCCTCTCCTGTCACTTGTGCAAATAAACCACCCATTTCTGTATCCATTACTTGTGCGTAAATTTCCTCCTCCAGTTCAGCCCCCACAGGGCTCAGGTGGCCGTGAGATGTAGGCAGCATGTCTCCTGTCCCCCATCCATCCAGATCTATCAGCATCGGCTCCAGTACGTGAAGGAGTAGAATGACATCATTCATCCTGTAGTCCTGGTGACTGACAAAGTGGCCGCCTGAAAGGGCCTGGGCAAACGGCAGGTATTGCACATGAGCTGCCACTGGTTAATGTTTAAGTTACACAGGGGAGTACTCCAGTCTGCCTGCATCATCAAGAAACCAGTCATGGCCTTCCTCTGCTCATAGTCTGTCCAACATGTGAAGGGTGGAGTTCCAATGTGTGTAAATGTTACATATGAGGCGATGTTTGGGAACGCTATTCTGCGTTTGCAGCTCAGAGGACGTGTTTTGCAGTGTAAGAGTTGCTGAAGTGCATGAACAGTTTCCTGCCCATTTTCAAGATTTTTTTGCAGTTGGGTGGAAGACTTCAGGAACCTCAGCAACACAATGTTCTTCCCGTTATCTGTGACCATGGTTCTGATCTTCAGAGGCGTGACCCCGCCTTGCTCTGCATAGGTGGTATGCTGGAGGAGCACTCAGAATTGTACCTTCAGCGGAGGCTGAGCACAAGGTTGAGGATGACGAGGCAGAGGAGGACTCACAGCTTGAGGGCGTGGAGGCTGCATTGCCGTCACCTGGCCAAGTTGCTGGTGTGCCTGGGCAGGAACCAGAGTGGCTAGATGATACTGGCAGCTGTAGCCTATTGCTGCAACTGCTGCTACCCCCTTCTGCTAGCTCCAGAAACAATTTTGCCACTGCCTGTTCCCTTGGAAGGTCCTGGCACCTGTCTCCTAATCTTACTGCTATTTTACACTTACAGTAGAGTATAACACAATTTAACCCAATTACAGAATCAAGGATTAATGTAATTATGTATAGAAGAATGTGAACACCCCAAAATCAGTATCAATTCGCAATTTCATCCCATAATCGAGGATTAATAAAATTACGTATAAAAGAATGTAGTATTAGAATGCTTTAACCCCAGTTAGTGCAGCAAGGTGCAATATAATGGGTTCTCTATTAACCAAGCGTTACACTGTTCGATTGCCCCCCTGCACTCTTTCTATAGTGTGGATATAGTCTCCCTACACTATCTCTAAGCTGTCCCCGAACTGTTCCAAACTAATATTTTACAAGTAGTCATTCCTAGTCACTGTCCCTGGCGCCTGTCCTGCCTCTCCCTGCAGTAAGTTCACAGTAAAATGGTGGAGACTGGACAGGATGAGGCTTTTTATAGGGCTGTGACATCACAGGGGCTGGATATGTGCTGATTGGATGGCTGCACAGCATTGAATGATCCCTTGTTCCCCGGCTTCTTACTTTCACTTTGTAACATGCAGCAGCCATTTTGGGAAAAATCTAATTAGTTTCCATGAAGCGTGAGAAAATTCAATTTGTGACGTATCGAATTTTCCCTGAAATTCGGATTGAATTCCACTTTGTCAAGTTCGATTCGCTCAACCCTGACTGTATACAGAGATAGCTGTCAATCTCTGATAGGACTGCCTCCTAGACTACAAAGCCCTGAATGAGCAGGAATTGAAATGAATAAATCTTATTTTACTGAACTTTTCACCATAAAATTACTTCAATCTGCTCAGCTCCTCCAGCTCTGAAACATGCGGCCTGCATATTACATTGCATTTTCATTGTGATAGGTTCCCTTTAAAACCTTGTCCTGATCGTTACTTGTGTACTGCACTTGTGTTACCAGATGGGTTTTCTGGAAATATTAATTTTTACAGCAGACCTTTAGCCTGCATCGCCTCCTGATCCATTCATGCTTATGTGCTCCCCCACCACTTTGCTCCTACGTGCTGGTTCCCGTTCCTCTGTCTTCCGGCTTCAGGTTTGTTTACTTTTGAATCCGGCTATGTGCGCTGCTGTAGCCAAAGACTGGCTTCAGCTGTGACATGTCACTTGAAAGTTAGTGTTCCCAAAAAATTAAACTGGCTGACTTTAGACATACGAGTCAGCTAATGTCTTTGTCTCTTCTTTGTAGGTGCCTCTGTAAAAAAATAATAAAAAAAATTGCCTCTAGGAGCAATGGGGGTGTTAGCCCTACCCCTAGAGGCTCTGTTCTCCTCTCTAGCCATGCCATCCTCATGCTGGTTAAATGTTCACATCATTCTGCCTGTCCCTATCGATCAACATGATGAGAGCGTGGCCAGAGGAGGAAGAACTATCTGGAACATGAAGTTCCCAGGGTCCAGCATGGCAGCACTGCAGGGAATATGGCACATACAACATTATATGCGCCATATTCCCTGCACCACTGCTTTGCTGCACCCCAGGGACATCATATTCCACAAACTGGTTCTCACGGAGTAAGGATGGTTTGTTTTCTGAAATGCGTAGACCCACTGCAGGGGGTTCCTGTATTGTACTTTTGGATTTCACTGTTCTTACTATTGCTGCATTGTCACCCCAATTGTCTGTTCATAGAACAAGGTCTACATGCAGCAGGAGCAGTGATCTTATCATTGACTTGTTAGCTGTACTATCTTTCATGGTCCTGAGCAAAGCATGATTTGACCACGGTGCTGAACTCTACTCTATTAAATGATTGAAAAAGACAAAATGATGGAGGGCCTGAAAGTGCACCATGGACATACAGTGCATTTGGAAAGTCTTCAGAACCTGTCACTTTTTCACATTTTTATGTTGTGATCTTGAGCTATTATTATTATTTTTTTTTTAAATTTAATTCCCCCCAACCCCCCATGAATCTGCACTCAATTTCCCATAACGACAAAGTGAAAACATAATGTAGACTGTAGTTGAGAACGTTCAAAAAAACCTCTTGCAGATTAGTTTGTCATCTCACTAATCTTGTTTTTGTGCGAACTCCTTTTGCTTCCCTTTTCTTCCACCCATCATCCTATATTTTACATTGCATGGAGTAATTTGCTGGTTCATCTTAGTTGGGGTGGTTGGATTTATTTTGAAGGGAGCCTATAATATGTTATGATTTAGACATTTTATTAGATCTTAATGCATTGAGAAATATGTCTTAGATGTGATTTTTCTGGCAACTTCACTTGTAAGCAATTAAACTGGTTCTATGTAGTTGAGTAAGGAAAGACCAACTTCAAAACATTTAGAGCTCCAGCTTCATAATGTATGCCGACTTCCAGGGTCGGACTGGCCCACCAGAAGATCCTCTGGTGGACCCAAGCTCTGACAATAATGAACCCCTATTAAAACAGGGGCTTTTAAGGTCCTATATACATAGAGGGTGGGCCCACAGAATCATTTTCTCTGGTGGGCCCTAGGGACCCAAGTCCGCTGCTGACCGCTTTACTTGCCCAAATTGTCCCTTTGTGACATATATTTTTCCCTAACCTAGCATTTATCTTGTGCAACGTGTTGCTACATAGTGACTTTTTTTAACATCTGGACTGTGTGATGTTAGACACTTTCTGTTGTCAGAAGCACTTAAACATACAGACACATAAATCAATGTTTGTGGTAAGCAGGTTCGAAGATGAACACATGTCTTTGGAGACACTGGGGATATACTAAGCAAAATTCATGCAGTTTATGACCCTAATGATAAAGATCCCTCCTTTCATGGCAATTGCCAACACAATTCTTAGGTTTTGTGAATTTTGCAGTATGCTCAGCCTTAATAGTTGTTTCCTCCTCCTCTTTATCTTTAGGAAGTTGATGAAGAGCCTTGGACAGGCGGGTGAGATTGAACCAGAGACAGAAGGCATATTAACAGAATATGGAGTGGATTTCTCAGAATTCTCCAATAATGTCCTGCAGTGTTTACCACAGAATTTACCATGGACTATTCCTCCAGAGGAGTTGAAGAAGAGAAGAGATTTGAGGTCTGTCAATGCACATTTTCGTTTTCAATGATAGTGTAAGTCAGTATCTACAGGGATGATTAGCTGATATTTATTTTCAATAGATCTGGATCCTTGGTTGCTTTTTGGCTCTGCCCCAAGAGGACAGAGGTGTGATCTGTTGACTACATTTAAGCTATAGTGCCTAATTGGAGGTAGTCAGACACTACCCCAATTCATTATTGCTTCAGTCTGAACCAGTTGATAAGGCAAGGCGGTATGTCTCTGGCTTCCTGACATAATCTACAGCCAGAGTAAGGCTTGGTTAACTTTTTTGTCACACGTTTTTGTCCTACTTGTATGTAAACCTTGATGGGGGTGGGGGTAGGATGCAAGTGCAGTACACTACACACTTCCATCCTACAAAGTCCAGCAAAAAAAAAAATCAGAGGCATCTGTTTAACGTATACGTTAAATGGAAGACAAAAACATAATGTGAACCCAGTCTAAGATTTGAGGGGAAAAATAGCAGGTACTCATACCGTGTAGGTACTGACTTGAATATCACTTCTGACGTCCTGACTGGGGGGGTCACTTTAAAGGTCATTGTGCAGGGGTTTTGTATTGATGACCTATCCTCAGAATAGGTCCTCAATATCTGATCGGTGGAGGTCTGACACCTGGCACCACTGCTGATCAGCTGTTTGAAGAGGAGGCAGCACTCCTTGTGAGCGTTGCTTCCCCTTCATTACACTTTGTCGTCTCCTCTGTAGTGGTGGCATAATGTAAATACATGTACTCACTATATTCAAGTGACTGGAACCAGTACTGGCAATTACACTTGCTTCCAAGACGATGGGCAGTGTAATGAACAGGAAGCAGCGCTCTGATGGAGTGCAGCCACCTTCGAACAGCTGAATGGTGGGGTTGCTGGTACCCTGAGGATAGGTCATAAATATAAAACCTCTGCACAACCCCTTTAAATCAGCTATTTGATTACCAGCTGTCTTGTAAAACTGTAAGTTAATAAGTATGCTTTGTACTATTTGTCAAGAAATTGTACTGCAGACAAATTTTGTTGTGATTGTCTTACAAGGGCTGATGCCAGGTCAATTACGAGTTGATAAAGGGGTTGTCTCACTTCAGTAAGTGGCATTATTAGAAGAAGTAGGCTTATTAGAAGCAGGACTAGAATAACAGATATCACCTATACAGTCAAAATAACTAAATAAAAAATTGTGTTTGTGTGTGTGTGTCCATTGTGTCTGTGTCCCATGGGACTTCTATAAAGAAATTCTCTAAATGCCTTTAAGAACAGCTCCGACAACATGGCAGAAAAAATTTTTGGTGACCCATTCCCTTACCGTTCACATCATGTTTTATGCCTCCATTTGCCATATACATTGAAAAAAAAGGTACAAAAACACAGCACACCACATTCTGCAGAGTCTGGTAAAAAAAAAGTATCTCTATGGTGAAAGTATGACCGTATATGGCATCAGTCTGAGGCATCCGTTTAACATATACATTTTGTATATACGTTAAACTGATGGGGAAAAATGTGATGTGAACCCAGCCTAACTTAGCACAGCAGTCTCTTACCCTTTTCAGTCAGACCATAACTACAATCAGTAAGGTCTCTGCTGTAGTGAATTAGAGTATCACACATTGCACTTATCAGTGCAATGCTCGTCTGTGGGCATCCTTATCTAGGCCTAGTCATAGTTTTCTCAGTTTTACGCTACACCTAATATTATCATGATGATTACCTTGCAAATAGCATCTCCCCCTTTTAGAACAGCAGTAAACTGATAATATATTACCAGTTTATATAGGTGGTCTTATTTGAGTTGACTGCTACAGAAGGACAGTATTTAATTTTCAGTGGTATAGTACTGCAAAAATGAAACGGACATGAATTCTAAAACAATTTGCTTTCTATGAATAGTTTTTTTTTTTTTTTGTTTTTTTTTTTAAATCCCATTCTGATGGAAGTGTCCCTTTCATAGTAGGGACATAAAGTATTCATGCAAGTTCACCAAAGGTGAACCTTTTAATTCAGATCTTGTGACTGAACTGAAAAAAAGCTTACTCAAATTTAGTCATAAAGACCTAACAATATTTGGTCTAAATGTTGACTTATTACTGGAAAAAAATGAGGGTTTTTGTCAAGTTTAGTCATTCTTACAGATGATGCAGATTCTTGGCAAATGTAGCAGGATTTGCAAATGAGGATATTGGTGGGGATTTAGGGATCAGAATGGAAAGAGAAAGTTAAAACAATTTGTTCAAAACTCTGATTTCTGTAAAAGCAATTTACATTGCAACCCTTGAACAAAAATGTATTTTAAAGTAATCCCTCTTTTCCTGCATTTACACAATAAGTGATCTGTGTACTTGTTGAGTTCGATGTCCAAGAGAAACGGATGTTTTTAGTTTGTTCCTTTTTATCCTAAATGGACCTCTGACCGGCTACTGTTTGGCGCTCTATTTATAGGTCTAAAATCAATGTGTCCTATCTATTCCATTGTTGCTTCTCATTTTTCCCAATGTTTACACTTTGAAGAAGACAAAGCCGAAGTCAAGTGCTGAGGAATTAATTAATATCAAGGCTCTTATCCGGCGTTCAGGACATTTTAAATAGTTTAATATTTTATCCAGCAAGTCATTCTTTGCAATGTCAATTTTTGATTGTGTGGAGATTTCAAATGTTCTTCCTTGCTTCCTGGCAATGGTCTGACTGCACCTTTCCACTGAAGACCAAGGAATGGTCCTTTTTTTGTAATGGTGACAGTCTTTGTACTTGTGTTGAATACAGAAACCTTTTTAGGCTGCAGCCACACTGCCTTTACCTTGGCATTGTTTGCAAATGATTTTCGAGCTGGCATTTATTAGTCATGCAACATTTTTTGACTTCTTGTT
Organism: Rhinella marina; assembly: GCA_900303285.1. Classification (NCBI taxonomy): domain Eukaryota; kingdom Metazoa; phylum Chordata; class Amphibia; order Anura; family Bufonidae; genus Rhinella; species Rhinella marina. The sequence goes on along the minus strand of ONZH01023497.1, from coordinate 30,183 downwards.
CTGCACTAGGAATTAGTCACCGGTGATCTCCCTATCAAAAACTAGCTATGGTTCGCCAGATTAAAACCCTGTTTTCTTTTGTTCTCCTGTTCTGGAGTTATGATACTTGTTTTAATATGTAATTTAGGCCTTTGGCGCAATGAGGGCATCAGCATTGCTCTTACTGCACCCAAACGCCACTCCTTTCAGTACTCCTTTAAAGGGGTTGTCCAAGTTATGAAAAAAATATATAGCACTGTAAATCTGATGGGCAGCAATATATAACTAAGTTAAGCAAGTTTTTTAGGCAAAAAAAATCCATATTTCCTCATTTGCCTGGTTCTCTTCTGGCCTTTGTTTACATGCAGTAATAACAATCTCTGCCCCTCCCCCATCCCCCTTCTCTGCAAAGGCAGTGAATACAAGTGCTGAGTGACATGTCTGCCTGCTGGAATACTCAGCAGCATGTTGTATGTGTAGGACTACAAGTCCTAGCTGTACAATGACACTGCTGATACACACAGGAAATTCTCCCTACCTGTTCTTGTACAATACAATTCCTCTATAGCTCCTTGCCCAGCATTTGTCTCCTCTCACTGCTGCAGCTACTGTTTGTTGTAAAGCCTTGAGCCCTCAGTGTGTTCTGGCTGAAGGGGTTAATGTTTTATCTGAAGGAATCCAGGGAGAGAGCAGATAGCAGGAGCCCGGCAAAGAAAGGGGGCGTGGCTAGTGACGTCTCGTGTACAGAGTGTTATCTGAACTCTGAGGCTTGTGAACGAAACATCATAGACCAGGGAGATAAGGTGACATCACAGGTCATGTGACCCTCAGTCAACTCTGAGAAACCAGCAGCTTTAGAAACACAAAGTATATGGGAAAGTTGTTATACCTGACAAGTTAGAAACACAAAGGACAAAAAAATAACTCGGACAACCCCTTTAAATGGTGAATCAGCTATTTTGATTATTTTTTGTGAAATCGTTCACCGTATGGGATAAATAATTATAATATATTTTAATTGTTTTGGGTATTTTGGAATGCAGTGATGCTAATGATTTTTTTGCTGTTTATTTTCATTATAGTAAGTGGGTGGTTTAAATAAAAATATATAAATAAAAAAAAAAAAAAATATATATATATATATATATATATATATATATATATATATATATATATATATATATATAATTTTTTATATCTTTAAACTTTTTTTTTTCTCTTTTTACACTTATATTAAGTTCCCTTTAGGATACTTGAACATGTTATGTTATTCAGTACAAAACTATCGCTCTGCTAGGCTCTGGTCCGTCAACTATGGCACCCTCTGCGCTCCCCCTCAGGCAAAATCTTTAAAGACTCAACTTCCACCATGAACGGCGAGGTTGAGAAAGGGTTAAATTATGTAATCTAATGGTTTCTCTTTCCTGCAAGATAAATCCTTGGCTAATTTTTTTGTTTTTATTTTTACTATATCCATACTGTGTATACTGTCCATGAAGTGAAATGTTCAGTAGTATAAATATTAGAAAAATTGAAAACTAGATTGTGCTTAATCCAGGGGTGGACACAGACAGCAGAGGGACCCTGTGCAAAGAATGTGCCTGCCCCCTCCAGTTCCAAATTCTTGACCTAACCTATTCCATCCTAACATTACATACAGCAATACAAAATATACAGGGTAAGGCTACTTTCACACCTGCGGCACCACAATCCAGCCTCCTAATCTGGCAGAAAATGCAAGGAATCGAATGGACACAAACCACAGCATGCAGCAGTTTGTGTCCCGATGATTCTCTGCATTTTTGCCAGATTGGATCTCTGCCGGACCCTATTAGAGTCAATGGGGCCAGCAGGCATTCTGTCTGCATCCACCATTGCCGGATCCAGTGAATTCCAGCAGGCTGTTCTCTGCTTGAACAGCCTGCCAGAATCACTAACGCAGATGTGAAGGTAGCACAATACCTCGCCACATACCTCTTGCATAGTCTTTGACGTCTTTCTTTATCTTCTCTATTCAGACCAGATTGTAGTGATGATTTCTTTCAGCCATCTCTTGTCTCTGCAGAGTTTGTGCTCCCCAAAACTATACTGCAGAAACAGATTTATAATGTGTGCCAGTACAAAAAATGCCCCGTTGTGTGGCAGTAAAAAAAAAAACCCAAAAAAAACCCTCCTCTTAGTGCCCCCAGTAGAGCCAATGTCTCCAGAGTGCCCTCACGTGTTCCAATGACCCTATATTATGCCCCTATAGTGCTCTTCTCCCCCATTTCTCCATAGTGCCCCCCATAATGTGGGCCAGTATATAGGGCGCCAGTATATGCCCCCATAGTGCCCCCTCATAATATGTGCCAGTATATAGGGCCCCCATAGTGCACCCCCCGCACACTTCTCCATAGTCCCCCCCCCCCCATAATGTGTGCCAATATATAGGGCCTCAGTAGATGCCCCCATAGTGCTCCTGTCCCCCCCAATTGTCCATAGCCCCCCAAAATGTGTGCCAGTATATTGGGCCCACATAGTGCCCCCTCATAATATGTGCCAATATCAGAGGAACGGGCAAGGGAGATGCCTCTTCCCTGCCGCTCTATTCATCTGTTTCTGTGTCCTGAGGACAGCGATACAGATGAATATAGATGAGCGCTTCCACAATGGAAGTGCTAATCTCTCCCTGCTCTGCCACCTGTCAAAAAGGGCCCCTCTCCCGCCCTGGGTCCCTGTGCAGCCAAACCGGTATGTCCGCCCCTGGCTTAATCTCTTAAGGACCATCCTCTGTGTGGTTTATTTTTTTATTTTGTCGCTGTTTTAGAGGGAGCTGAACTCCCATGCTGTATGAACGAACTGTAACTGCTGTGGTTCCCAGAGCAGCCTCTTGCTTTACAACCAGAGATGGCGCTAATCCCAACTGTTAATCCTTTAATTGCCATGATCTATGACCACAGCATGATCAAAAGGGATTTCTCCTTCTGTATGGTACCAGTGATCTGATCGGAGGCAGGCTAAGCCCTTCTGCACTCAGCACTGGGGACCTACAAAGGACCCAAGTACTGTGACTTCAGTAAGGGCTCATGCACACGAACGTATGTATTTTGCAGGCCGCATAAAAAGATCTATAAAAATAAAGGCGACGTCCGTGTGCATTCCGTATTTTGTGGAACGGAACAGCTGGCCCCTAATAGAACAATCCTATCCTTATCCGTAATGCGGACAATAATAGGACATGTTCTATTTGCAGAACAGAAATACGGACATACAGAAACTGAATGCACACGGAGTAACTTTTTTTGTTTTTTTGTTTGCGGACCCATTGAAATGAATCGTTCCGCATACGGTCCGCAAAAACAAAACGGTACAGACACAGAAAGAAAATACGTTTGTGTGCATAAGCCCTAACCCTGCTGTAAGGACACACTAGAGACACAGAACATAATATATTAACAAATCAGAGTATGCTAATACTTAATAAGGATAAAATAATTTTGTAAGTATTTCCTTAATGTGATTATAATGTGAAAAATGTAATTAAAAAATTGAAATAAATCTTGAGAAAAATAATCCTTTATCCAAGTACAAAGTAATTTATTAGTACGCTCAAATGGCACCAAAAATAACATTTATTTTCCATAAAACAAGGCATACGATGAAAAGCAAAGTTATGGCTGCTTATACATGGAGAGGCAAAATTTTTAAAAAATAGCTGGTTATTAGGGGGTTAAATTGAATATTTTTCTTTTCTCAACGATTTTGTACTACAAAACATTTGTAGGATATTGTTCTGACATTAGTGCAGAACTCCCCATTATAACAAAAGTAATCATAAAGTGATAGAATTCAAAGTGTGTTTCACTTTAACCTCTGCAGCAATGCTGGCAGCACTCGTGTCTATTTTGAAAAGACAACCTCTGTATAGGACACTGAGCACTCGCACTCAGCTTCTTTGCTCAACCATGGCGAGGCCTGTTCTGAGTGGAACCGGTCTTGGTGAACCGCTGTATGGTCTTGGTCACCGTGCTGCAGCTCAGTTTCAGGGTGCTGGCAATCGTTTTATAGCCTAGGCCATCTTTGCCATGAGATGCCGTGTTGAACTTCTAGTGACCCATTATGAGAGTGTGAGAGCAAGAACACCAAATTTAACACACCTGCTCCCCATTCACACCTGAAACCTTGTAACACGAACGAGTCACATGACACCATGGAGGGAAAATGGCTAATTGGGCACAATTTGACCATTTTACACAGGGCTGTACTCACTTTTGTTGCCAGCGGTTTAGACATTAATGTCTGTGTGTTATTTTGAGGGCACACCAAATTTACACTGTTATACAAGCTGCACACTGACTACTTTACATTGTATCAAAGGGTCATATCTTCAGTGTTGTCCCATGAAAAGATAGAATAAAATATTTACAAAAATGTGAGGGGTGTACTCACCTTCGTGATATACTGTAAGTTACAGGCATCTTCAACAGACTCTACTGAGCAACACTGTTGGAGCTTTGCACCCAGTTTTCTAAAACAAAGAAACCTCTTTCCCTAATGATGTATATTACACAAATATATAACACCAACACTATATTAAAAATAAACTGAAACAGTTACACTTTAAAGGCTATGTGCAGCTTTGTATATAATTTTTTAAATAAAATTCCACCATTATCAACCCTTTGTGGTCTGCAGCTTGCATGTTTTCACATACAATGCAAGCTGCTCAGTCCTATTCAGAGTGAAATCTGTCAGAGCTGTTGAGAGCTCCCACCCCAGGTTTACTCTCATTAGAGGTTCTCCCTTAAATTCAACGAACTGTGATTATGTATACTTTAAAGAGAACCTGTCACATTGAAAATGGTGTCTAAGCTGCAGGAGGAGCTGAGCAGATTGATGTATAGTTTTGTGGGAAAAGATTCATTAAACATTGTATTTCATTCACTTAAATTCCTGCTCATTCTTGGCTTTGAAGTCCAGGAGGTCCTATCAGTGATTGACAGTCAGCCCTCTATTATGTATACAGACATAGCTGTCAGTCACTGATAGGACCGCCTCTTGGACTTCAGAGCCCAGAATGGGCACAAAAATAAATGTATAAATTAAGGTTTTTTTTTTTCACTGATTTATTTTCCTACAAAACTATGCATCAGTCTGCTCAGCTCCTCCTGTTCTATAATATGCTGCCTTCAGATTACTTTGCATGTTCCTGGCGGGTTCCTTTTAAATGCAACCTAATTAAGAATTGCTGTCTACTGGATAAATGCCCCACCAGTAGTGGAAATTATAAGTGCAATTAACAGGACTGAGCAGCCTGCAGCATGTGTCTAGAAAGGATTTAATGAAAAAAAATACAAATGTATTCTTATAAAATAATTGATGTTCAATAAAAGAAAATAATTTGAGGTGAAGGTGTCTTGCCTAAAATGTAGGTACATAACTGATGTAACATTGTTTTGATAATCTACAGTTGTGATCAGTGGCTTACCTCCAATGGATTCAGACCACGCAGCTACTTTGGGGCCTGTCGGGAGAGGGTGCCCAGCCCCATGTTTTATTTATTATTTATTTTACTCACTTATATAGCACTGACATATTCCACAGCGCTTTAAAGTTTCATCACACTGTCCCTAATGGGGCTTACAATGTAAGTTCCCTGTTGATATGTCTGTGGAGGAAACCAGAGTACCCGGAGGAAACTCATGCAAACACAGGGAGAACATACTTCATGCAAATGTGATCCTTGGTTGGACCACAGCACTGTACCGCTCGGCTCCCTTGCGCTCGCACCCGACGGAAGCAGCTGCCTGCGCCCATGCGAGCCGAGCGGTACAGTGTTCGTTACGAGCACGTTCGCTCATCTCTAGTTGTGAGCAAAGTCTGCCCCAAAAAAGTACCATTTTTGAGTATGTGCTTAAAGGAACAATAAGTTCTGAAAATGCACAAAAAATATCCCAGTACTTCCTCCTTGAATCTCCTCCTCCTTTCCTTTTGATCATTTATTGTGGGGCTATTTTTTTTGGAGAGGAAAAAAATACTTTTAATTGATATGCAGATGAGCAGTAAAGTGTTATGAGGGCTGGTCTAAGCTACTCCATGTACCCTTGGTCCTCCTGCTTCATCTGCCAGCCCTATCCTGTCCTTTTTGATTGATAGAGCAAGGTTCCTCCATGGTCCTTTCCCCGGGGGTTGGTCAGGCGGAGGAAGCAGGAGGAGCAAGCGTGCACAAGAGTGGTTTTGTTCCACCATTGGTGCACTTAACTGCTCATTTGCATATCGATTGAGTATTTTTCTCATTCAGCAGAGCTATCCCTACAAGTCTGTGTCTGGTGAAAGTCTCCCTTTTAATGGAGCCATCAATGTATAATGAAAAACAAGAAAATGCATATATTCATGGAAAAACTGCATAATGTCATAATTTGAGTTGTCTGTATTCTGCCACGTGATTGCTGCTGTTGACAGATATATATATAAATTTATCTTCAGCAAAAAAACTAAATGTCCCAAATTTTTTTATTTTTTTGCAATTTTAATATCTTAGAAATTACTGGATGAAAATAGTATGTGTTTTTCATAGTAATTAGGCTTTGTTATGGAAATCGGAGTGTTACGCTCATAATGAGCTGACATTTAGAAAGTTACTATATTTTTCTCATAATTTTAAAGCTGAAGTTATGGCTTTTTGAATGTTCACTGTTTCATTGCATTTCAGAGCAGAAGTAGGAAAGGGCAAGAAAAGAAAATGGAAGTGAACATACAAACATTGGCTAAGGACTAAAGGACTGGGCACCTCCTTGAGAACAGTGCTGACCCTTTGCGACTAGTGCCTCACAATATAAAATTAGCTTTTGCTAACTGAACTATTTGTTAGAGTAGTCTCCCAAATTCAAAAATGCATTGGTGTTTATCTATTACACTAATTTATTTTGTTCTTATGTGGTGTTTTTTTTTTTTTTTTGCCTTTTTTTATATTTTGCTGGGCATCAACAAGGGATAATGAATTGATGTACATGGTATGTTGAAAATACCCACTTTTTCCCTTAAATTCCCTGTCTCTAGTGTTCCAAACAGTAACTCAATATGTGAGACCTCTTTGGGACCATTGCTCACACTTCGAATTGGCACTTGGAATTTTGCTTGCTTTACATTTTCCAGTTGCTTGGCCTTCCCTTGTTTTTTTTCTTTTTTTTTTTTCTTTTTTTTCTTTTTTTTTCCTTTCTCAATTTCTTTGCCAGTGAACAATTTTATTATTATAAACAGGACATTGTATTCACTTTTTAAGGAGAAATCTGAGGCAGAAGGTAAAATTACATTCAACGCTTTTTCAGCTGCCAAAATAGAAAACAATGAACTAAAAATAGCTAGCGTAGGAGAACAGGGAAAGATGGCAAAGACAGAGGTCCACTCTTTAAACCGTTTTGGCCCCTGGAGAAGGGTCATACTTAAGTTTTGGGCTGAACTGTCCAAGAAGAGGAAATTACGAAGTCTTGTGCTAATAAACCCGGGGATATTCACTTGTAGACTTTTGGAACACCCCACTGGGTATTACTTTTCTGAACTGTATGGACAGGTGGCCTGTTCTCACTAATTTTAGGTTTCTGCTACTGTGATGCAATGTGAGTAGACCTACCAGCTAGTTACTTGCAGTTTTAGGTTACATCAAGATTATCTCTTTTATATTACATTACAGATACTACCGCTGAGGTTTATAATGTATACTTTGTCCTATGTAAGCTTTGACATCACGTGAAGATAGGGAATAGTTCACATCTCCCTTCTGATGTACAAGGGATTTTGAAGTATAGGTAAAAAGCATTTTTTAAACGGTTAAATCCCTTTAGGAGACCTTCTATACCCCAGCTGAGTTTTTGAAATGAGTTCAGTCTAGACATTCGAAGTTATTAGTATATGAAAATGGAAGACATTTTGTAAAATTATTGAAGTATGTTAAAAAAAAAAAATTATATTATATATATATATATATATATATAATATATATATATATATATATATTTTTTTTTTTTTTTTTTTTTGAATGTGTGCAAAAATCCTGCTCCCTCTATATATGTGTTCAGTCAATACAAGATTCAGAAAAAAGCAGGTAAAAGCAGCTGCTTATTCAGTATAGGAGACAATTAAGAGAAGGAAGCTGTATGGAGAACACAGACAATGGGTCATCAGAAAATGACCCATTCTTTGAATCACATTTTTGTGAAACATTTTTTTTTTACATTTTCTGTGTCAATATCTATATTTAAACAAAAATCACAATCTGCAGTTTTTGCACTGGCGTGTGCAGATCACTTTACTCCAGTTATCTGCTTATTATGGGCAGGATTAAAATGACATATCACCCCTGTGTATAGATAACGCAAGATCCACTATTCACAAAAGGTGAAGTCACTGCTTACCTCCTCTGCCCAGGTCACAGCATGCCTACTCTCTCCCATAGAAGTCAGTCAGGTCCCCTCCTTTCCATTGTGTCTATGGCTCATGTGGCTGCTGTAAAGCAATTCTCTAAATGCTCTTTAAATGATTAGAATAGTTCAGGCAAGATGGCAGCCCCCATAATCATATGCAGGAAGCTGAATTAAAAATCTGTTATCAGACAAAATTTTCACAAGAATGGTAAGTTTTTTTTTTTTTTTTTTTTTTTTTTTTTTTGGGGCACCAGCACTCTTGATTAGACTAATCTCTTATAACTAATCAACCTTTGCCAGAATATTGTCTGAGATTGGTTTTGTGTCTGATGCATTTTCAGCCTTGTGCCACAAGGGGTGTGGCTTAGAAAAAAACAGACCTGGCTTACATTTGCCAGGTAAGGCAACCAATAGGCAGTGTAGTAGTAGGTGAGTTTCTAATACTGCACCAAACGTATCATACAGTCATGGCCAAAAGTTTTGAGAATGACACAAATATTCTATTTTCACATGATCTGCTGCCCTCTGGTTTTTATGTGTGTTTGTCAGATGTTTTTATCACATACAGAAATATAATTGCAATCATATTATGAGTAACAAAAGCTTATATTGACAGAATGAGTTAATGCAGCAAGTCAATATTTGCAGTGTTGACCCTTCTTCAGGACCTCTGCAATTCTCCCTGGCATGCTCTCAATCAACTTCTGGACCAAATCCTGACTGATAGCAGTCCATTCTTGCACAATCAATGCTTGCATTTTGTCAGAATTTGTAGGTTTTTGTTTGTCCACCCGTCCACACTTGATGATTGACCACAAGTTCTCAATGGGATTAAGATCTGGGGAGTTTCCAGGCCATGGACCCAAAATCTCTGTCTTGTTCCCTGAGCCATTTAGTTATCACCTTTGCTTTATGGCAAGGTGCTCCATCATGCTGGAAAAGGCATTGTTGATCGCCAAACTGCTCTTGGATGGTTGGGAGAAGTTGCTCTCGGAGGACATTCTGGTACCATTCTTTATTCATGGCTGTGTTTTTAGGCAAGACTGTGAGAGAGCAGATTCCCTTGGCTGAGAAGCAACCCCACACATGAATGGTTTCAGGATGCTTTACAGTTGGCATGAGACAAGACTGGTGGTAGCGCTCACCTCGTCCTCTCCGAATAAGCTGTTTTCCAGATGTCCCAAACAATCGAAAAGGGGATTCATCAGAGAAAATTACTTTACCCCAGTCCTCAGCAGTCCACTCCCTGTACCTTTTGCAGAATATCAGTCTGTCCCTGATGTTTTTTCTGGAGAGAAGTGGCTTCTTTGCTGCCCTCCTTGAGACCAGGCCTTGCTCCAAGAGTCTCCGCCTCACAGTGCGTGCAGATGCACTCACACCTGCCTGCTGCCATTCCTGAGCAAGCTCTGCACTGCTGGTAGCCCGATCCCGCAGCTGAAACACTTTTAAGAGACGGTCCTGGCGCTTGCTGGTCTTTCTTGGGCGCCCTGGAGCCTTTTTGGCAACAATGGAACCTCGCTCCTTGAAGTTCTTGATGATGCGATAGATTGTTGATTGAGGTGCAATCTTTCTAGCTGCGATACTCTTCCCTGTTAGGCCATTTTTGTGCAGTGCAATGATGACTGCACGTGTTTCTTTAGAGATAACCATGGTTAACAGAAGAGAAACAATGATGCCAAGCACCAGCCTCTTTTTAAAGTGTCCAGTGGTGTCATTCTTACTTAATCATGACAGATTGATCTCCAGCCCTGTCCTCATCAACACCCACACCTGTGTTAATGGAGCAATCACTGAAACGATGTTAGCTGGTCCTTTTAAGGCAGGGCTGCAATGATGTTGAAATGTGTTTTGGGGGATAAAGTTCATTTTCTAAGCAAATATTGACTTTGCAAGTAATTGCTATTAAGCTGATCACTCTTTATAACATTCTGGAGTATATGCAAATTGCCATTATAAAAACTGAAGCAGTAGACTTTGTAAAAATTAATATTTGTATCATTCTCAAAACTTTTGGTCATGACTGTAGAGCATGAGCCAAATTGATGCATTTGGAGCATCTTTAGCTTACACTGGCAAAATATTCAACACCATCAATCTGCCCCAATGAGTCCTCTTCTGACACAAGTTTCCTGCATCCATGTGTGTGCTGTAAAGAGGATCTCCAAACTGCTAACTGAACAGCAGCTCAAGCAAGATAGCTGCCCCATAATAATGTACATAAAGAAGTCTACAGTCCCCTAATGAAAATAAATTGGAAAAAGTGATTATTAAATTATAAACCTTGTGTAGCCATAGGAAAGGACACATACTGGTGTCACAGTATAGAAATAATGGGCACATTGATGTCACAGACCCGTATCTTGGCATAGGTATAATGAACATGATGAGAGAGCTGCAAAGTCGGTAAGCCAACTTTCTGACTCTACTGTAGTAAACTAATAACATTTTTCTTAGGCCCCATTCACACGACCGTATGTATTCCGTGATCCATATAAATACGGAACGGAAGACATACGGAAAGTCTTCCGTGGTTTTCTGCATTTTTGGGGACCCATTGACTTTAATGGGGCTACGGACGTGATTTGCGGCCAAGTATAGGACATGTTTCATTTTTTTTTTTTTGTGGGAGAACTTCCGTAATATACGGATGCGGAACGCATTTTTTTTTCTCCTATGGAAAAATGAATGGGTCCATATGGTTCCGCATCTTATCCACAAAAATGCGGATAAGATGCAGAAATGTACATACGGTCGTGTGAATGGGGCCTTACCATCATGTAAGTAATCCGTCTACTTGGGTAAACTTAAATCATATTTATTATAGTACAGTTTCTGAAATTCCTGACATTTTCTAAATTTCTGTAAGTAAATATGCAATGCACTATGCATTTAAGAACTGGAAAACGCTTATGAATTTGTCCTATATATATATCTGTGTCCTGGAAATGCAGAGGATCATGTGCAAGTCTAAATACGAATAAAAACATGTATATTCAGTGCTCACCAGAAAAGGGATTGTATGGGAATAAATAACTTTTCACCAGTGCCCACAGCCTGCCTTCACAATGGAAAGATTCATACTTGCCCACTATCGCAGCTTCGATCCTGCACGCTGGCTCCTGTGTGTCTTGTTTCCAGTCCGCGGCTTGTTTACTTTCTCTGTCCGCCATGGCATGATTATCTGCTCCCCTGCAGCTAATGACTGGCTTCAGTGGTGATGTGTCCTGAAGAGTCACACAACTGCTGAATCCAGTTATTGGCTGCAGCAGAGCAGCTGTGTACTATTAAACAAGCCGCAGACTGGAAGATGGACAAACAAGAGCAAGCGCACAGGATCGAAGGGGCGGGACGTGGGCAAGTATGTTTCTTTGTGTAGGCAGGCTGAATGCATATGAAATTAATACATTGATTACACAATAGATAATAATTTGTTAAGCTGAGCTTGCACTTGAGTCTGCACATTTCTACCAAATAGCTCTGACTCCACAGACTTGGATGTAATAGCAAAGCCTTAATAGCTGGAACATTTTAGTAAAATGAATACGGCATACAGTGAGGTCACAGTACAGAGAATGAATGTTGGTAACGGATGGTGGCCATTGATCCTCCTCAGCCCTAGTGCCCAGGAGCTACTGCAACATTCAAACCACCTTTTATAACTGCCTTTCATAAAATGTGAAAATGTGAATATTTTGTCTCATACCCACCATAGTAACTAACTGCAACATCATAACACCATAACTAATATAATTATGAAACGAAATACCTGTACTCCTCTGAAGTATGAAGATATTAGGATTGAAAAAAATTTGGTACGGATTGCTGTATCCGAACATGGTTCTTTTAAAAACTACATTAAAGGGTTTCTGTCACCTGAAATACCCACATTAAACTGGCTGACATTAGCGATGTGCTGTACCTAACTAGCCTACAGTTTTATACATGCCCCTATTACTCGATAAATTTAACTTTTATATTATGCTAATTAGCCTCTAGGAGCAGGGGGTTGTTGCCCCTGCTCCTAGAGGCTCCGTTCTCCCACCTCATTCACCGCCCTCCAAAGCTTGATTGACAGGGCCAGGCAGCGGTCTCCTCCTCCTGCTGGCCCTGTGTGCCGGGGAAATCTCGCCCCTGCGCAAGCATAGTGAAGGATGCTTCCTTACTACGCCTGCACTGAATACGGCACGGTGTGAGATTTCCACGGCACACCGGGCCGGCAGGAGGAGGAGAAGAACACTGCCTGGCCCTGTCAATCAAGCTTTGGAGGGCGGTGAATGAGGTGGGAGAACGGAGCCTCTAGGTCTAGGAGCAGGGGCAACAACCCCCTGCTCCTAGAGGCTAATTAGCACATTATAAAAGTTAAATTTATGGAGTAATGGGGGCATGTAGAAAACTAAGAGTAGGCTAGTCGACAGTTTAATTTTAATTCTGGTGACAGAAACCCTTTAAGAAGAATCAGCTCCATCCTACTGTAAAACATATTGTCTTTCCGAAGTTTCAGCAAATATTGCAAGACTGACTTCCTCTTGTCTCTATCACGTGTCGCTTGTCAAAATGCAAAGCTGAACTGTGATTAGTTAATGCGGCACAAAGCAGAGTTCGGCTTAGTATTTTGATACAGTAATTTATGCAAATTAATGAAGTGACACATGATCGAGGAGAGAGGAAGTAAGCCTTCGCGATATTTGCTGAAAACTGAGGCATTACGTTTTACAGTATGACGGAGCTGATATTCTCAACTAAGTTTTTAAAAGAATCTGGTTCGGATGCGGCAATCTGACCCCAATTCACTCAACCCTAATTGATCATATTAAGGGTTTATTTATTCAATTTTTTTCTTTTTCTTTTACGCTTTTTATTTCTGTAACAAATATGAAAGCTTGTTCTTGCTTCAGAAAATTTGTGCAGTACACGTGTGCTATAGCAAGCTGAAAAGGGCTGTAGGCAAAGTTCCCCATGAAGTGCATGTGAGTGGAAAATTTTAGGAATCATTTGGTGGGTAGCTTTTCCAAGCATACTTGATTGCACCATGATAAATAGTGTATGCGCCACCTCGAGTGTTGAAATGTTTTTGAGGTCTTCACTGTTATGAATAGTTTTTCGTTTTATTAATTTCTAAGGCAACGGTTCTTAAATTGCAAGTTTAAACGCAACATAGCCTTTTTTTCAATTAGTTTCTAGCTTTCTGCAGCTCTCAGCTTAGTTACTTAGCAGATGATAAAGGCTTGGATGCTGCTGTGACAATCAGGATAAATGTCTGCTGTTTTTCTCATCAGTTTCTGTAGGTCATTGTAGTTTCCACCTAACAAGCCCTGACGTTTCCGAGCTGTTGGACTTGGTTTGTATATAGCCTTGAAGTAGTTCCAGTCAGTTTCCATGTCATCAAAGTTCATATAAATGTCTCTCGATTGTCTTGTAACTAATTTTTATTTTTTTTTACTATTCTTTTTATGGTCGTTTTAATTTGCCCCAAAGATGCAAATGAGCTTTACATACTAGGTTTCCTTAATCAGCTGTTTTTATTCTTGCCCCTGAAGGCCAAGTTTAAAAGCAAGATTTTTGTTGTGTCCTGCCTTCTGTTTTAGAAGTTAGGAAGAAATGTTAAAAACATCTTCCCTGGGTCATACATTGCAGTTTTTTTTTGTCAAATTTTGTTAAAATTGAGGTCTATGTGTGAAATGTGCCCTCAACAAATACCTCAAAATGCAACGTGTGCTTCAAGCTAAGAGCAAGCACCTGCTCACAGTGTCAATAAGACACTACCAAAGTGTGACCTAAACAGAAAAAAGTATAAGAACAGCCCTAAGCATATCTTTGCTTGCATCACTGTGTGGCTGTGAATAATATACCGTAGTATTTTCCCTTCTATTTTGAGACTATTAGATCACTGTTATCAATGAGAATTCATATTATCAATGAGGTCTTGCATTTTGCAGCATCTTTGACTGATGATGAATTGACTAAACGCCATTGTAATAGGTTTGTCATGCTATGATGTTGTTGGTCATCAAAAAGAAACGGTAACACAAAAATATCTAAAACTAGTGTAAACCACTTCTTACTGGTGTTTTCATAGTGTCACCATTCTTCGCATTTTTTTTTTTTTAAAGTGTATATTTTATTGGTACTGTAAAAGTACACTGTTTTTTAACATAATACAATCGCAGGGAACACTGAAAGATGTACACGGAAAGACATGGTGTCCATCAAGACAATCATGGGAAGCAATAAAAGATATGCATGGAAAGACATGGTATCCATCAAAACATCAGTACAGCATGGGCAATATTAGAGAATGATCTACCTGAATTTCTCATAGTCTTGCACATCAACAAAATGTACCCGCAATGCTGAAAACATAAACATGAGACAAGATGAAGACAGCCAAAGGGATGAGGGCAGGGGGAGGGCTGAGGAAAGCTTAAGGAGGAAACGGGGAAGGGATAAGGCCCCATTCACACGTCCTGATTTTTCATCCGCATCCTATCCGCGTCCGTTCAGCAATTTCGGACGTTTTTTGCGGATAGTATGCGGATCCATTCATTTCAATGGGTCCCCAAAAAATGCGGACATTGCACTGTATGTTGTCCGTATCCGTTTCTCCCTTCCGTTCCGTCTGGAGGAAAGAAGGTTTGCACACAGACATAGAAGAGGATTCTTTACGGTAAGAGCAGTAAGACTATGGAACTCTCTGCCTGAGGAGGTGGTGATGGTAAGTTCACTAAAAGAGTTCAAGAGGGGCCTGGATGTATTTCTGGAGGGTAATAATATTACAGGTTATAGTTACTAGAGAGAGGTCTTTGATCCAGGGAGGTATTCTTATTGCCTGATTGGAGTCGGGAAGGAATTTTTCCCCTAAAATTGGCTTCTACCTCACAGGGGTTTTTGCCTTCCTCTGGATCAACTTGTAGGATAAAGGAGGGTAGAAAAAAAAATTTGATTCCTCCGGATTCGCAAAAAACTGATGACACATGGATACATCCTTAACGTTTTTTAATGGAAAAACGGAACGGATGTGCTGGAAAAACTGAGTTTTTTGTGGAACAACGGATCCGCAAAAAACTGACAGTTTTCCAGGATGTGCACAAATACGGATGTGTGAATGGAGCCTAAAGGTTAAGATATCCAAGTGAGGTTGGAGAAGTCTAGGAGTAGGAGGGATGTGCATCCCACGGCAGCCAAGTCGCATTAAACTTATCTACTGTGTTGTTAAGAGATGCTTTGAGGTAGTCTAGGGATCAGATCTCGAATTCTTGCTAGGAACCTAGACTTGGAGGGAGGATTAGTTTGCTTCCATGGTTTGGCTATCAAGGACTTGGCAGCCGTACACTGAAGCAGGAACAGCCTGGAAGAATGCTTAGTCAATCTCGGAGGTGGGAGATTAAGTAAGTAGGTTTTGGGGTCCAACACCACAGATGTTGAGAGAAGTGATTGTATCACATCTCTAACTTCTTCCCAAAATGCGGTAATTAAGGGACATGTCCAGAATATATGATACAGGGTTCCAACGTCCTTCAGGCAGCGCCAGCAGTCTGATGGGATGGTAGGGTTCAGAGAGTGTAAAAGGGCCGGTGTGTGGTACCAGTGCATAAGCAGCTTATATTGTGTTTCTTTATAAGTGGTGCAGATAGAGGATTGCGCTGCTCTGTTCCAAATAATCTGCCAAGCTGAGTGGGAGAAAGAAGAGCCGATGTCAGTGGACCATTTGTCCATATACTTATGATGATGAGGATATCCTTCTGTCGAATTTGCTAGGTGGTGGTAAATTATGGATATCAGTCCTCTCGTGTCCGTGCCCAAGCGGCATAGACGCTCGAACTTAGTGGGGATGGAGACTTGAAGTGTCCCAAAGATAGTGCTTACATAGTGGCGGATCTGAAGGTAGTGGAAGCTTTCTGACTTTGGTAATTTAGCATGATCCAGACATGACCATAGGGGCGTTTAAACTAGAGGGTATGGTGGGAATATATAGAAAGGAAATCGAGGAATGCTGGGAAGCGAGGACAAAGCGTTTGTTACAGGAGTCCCATATATGTTTTGTAAAGGCCATTGGCCCCAACAACGGGGGATGGGATGATACCGGAGTTTGTTGCCACAGCAGGGTATTCGGATGCATAAGCCTCAATCTCCACCCATTTGGTAAATGCCATTTGAAAAGCCCAAAATGGTATTACGCGTAGGTGGGAAGCCCAGTAATAGTGCAGCACATTGGGGACTGAAAGACCACCCCTGTCTGCAGTAGCAAGCATGACTTTACGGGCTATGCGGTGGTGCTTGCCGTGCCATATAAAATCGAGAATAGCCTGTTGCATACGCTTAAGTTCTGATAGGGGAACACGTACAGGAAGTGTCTCAAAGTAATATAACAGCTTCGGGAGTAGTGACATTTTCACCGCCGCTATCCGACCCAGGAGGGATAAAAATAGGGGTTTCCACTTATGAAGGAGAGTTTTAAGTTCTCGGAAAAGAGGGGGGAGATGTTTAACGTAGAAAGAAGAATAAGAAGGGGTTATAAAGATTCCGAAGTATTTTAGGGCGTCCTCTGTCCACCAGTAAGGTTAATTGCTTTTTAGTCTTTGAAGGTCTATGGCAGATATAAGGATGGGCAGGGCCTCTGTCTTAGAGGTGTTGATTTTATAACCGGAGAGAGTCCCATATCTCGTAAGGGCTGCATGTAGGTTGGGCAACGTAATGTGGGGATTGGTTAATGTAAGGTGCACATCGTCCGCGTATAGGGAAATTTTATACTCTTGGTCACAGACCCCAAGACCTTGAATGTCCGGATTTAATCTAATATGGGCAGCAAGGGGTTCTATACACAGGGCGAAGATTAACGGTGATAGGGGCATCCCTGACGTGTACCATTAGAGATGGTGAATGACGCAGAGGAGCAGAGTAGGAGTTTAAGGCAGAAGGCGCTGAATAGAGGCTACAAATAGCTTGTAGATATGGCCCTGAGATACCAAACGCCCAGAGGGTCTCAAATAGGTATGACCAATCAATGCGGTCGAAGGCCTTTTCTGCATCAAGGCTTAGAATCGCAGCTGGAGTAGCAGTGCGGTTGGCCAGGTCAATTAGATTAAGAACCCTACGGGTGTTGTCTCCTCCTTGACGGCACGGAATAAAACCCACTTGGTCCTTATGGACTAGGGTGGGAAGCCATGCATTCAAGCGGATTGCAAGGATACAGGTAAAAATCAGCATTTAGTAATGAAATCGGCCTGTAACTTGTGCATTCCTGGGGGTCTTTACCCGGCTTAGTAATCACTACAATATGGGAGGACAGCATTGTGGAAGGGATTGGGGAACCCTGAAGGAACGTATTATAGAGGGCCAGAAGGTGTGGGGTAAGTTCAGCGCCAAAGGTCTTGTAATATGTCAGTAAAACCATCCGGGCCAGGAGATTTACCAGTCGGGAGGCTCTTAATCACCTCGGTCAACTCCTCCGCAGTAATGGGCGCGTTCAGTAGGGTCACTGCTTCCGATGGGAGCCTAGGGAGGCTACAAGTGGTCAAATATTCCCGTATTTCGGTCAGTGAAAGGGGATGTTGTTTGGTGCGATCCAAATTGTATAATTGGGCATAATATTCCCGAAAACAGCAAGCGATAGCGGCAGGGTGGTATTGGGGACAGCCAGAAGAGTCTTTCACCGCCTGGGGAGTACGTTTGGCTGCAGTGTCTCTGAGCTGTCTAGCCAGGATTGTATGGGCTTTATTGCCTTTTTCATAAAAGTGCTGTCTGGAGTACATCAGCATGCGTTCCACATTGTGCATGGCCATGTCTCAGTTTAGCTCGGGCAGCCACTAATTCCCTCAGGAGGGGAAGACTAGGTCTGGCCTGTAGGCAGGTTTGCAAGGAGGCAATTTGGGCCGTAAGCTCTTCTGTTCGGTGTATTCTATGCTTCTTAAAGAGGCTCTGTCACTACCTCCTAACCTATGTATTAAAATACATAGGTGGGTAGTGGCCTCACAATGAATTCAAATCATACCTGTAATTCCCTTGTAGATGCAGCGGTTGATGTGTAATTTGATGTTTAAAAAGTATGCAAATGAGCCTTCTGAGCACCATATCTTCACCGCCCTCCCGGGTCCTAGGCACGCCCTCCAGTGTTTAGAAACTCCCCTATCCTTTGATTGACAGCGCTAGACCGTTCGCCGCCTCTGCACGATGTCCCAGGCATGCGCAGTAGCGCTTGCAGAGCCGAACACTGCAAGCGCTTGGATTCAACTGCGCATGCGCCGTCACTTCGCCGGAACCCGGAAGTGAGGGCGCAAGCTTCTTATCAGTTGAGAGGAGCCAGGAGCGAGCTCGGCGAAGTAACGGCGCGTGCGCAGTGTTTGGCACTGCAAGCGCTACTGCACATGCCTGAGACATCGTTCAGATGCGTCGAATTGTCTAAGCGCTGTCAATCATAAAGGATAGAGGAGTTTCTAAACACTGGAAGGCGTGCCTAGGACCCGGGAGGGCGGTGAAGTGAAGATACGGTGCTCAGAAGGGAAAAGCACGCCCTCCGGTGCTCCATCAACCACTGCATCTACAAGGGAATTACAGGTATGATTTGAATTCATTTTGAGGCCACTACCCACCTATGTATTTTAATACATAGGTTAGGAGGTAGTGACAGAGCCTCTTTAAGTCGGGAGGCCAATGCAATACATTGGCCATGCACTACGGCCTTATGGACTTCCCACAGCGTGGCCAAAGAGGGGACAGAGTTCGCGTTCACCGCAAAATATGTTTAAATGTATTGCTTAATTTCAGTGCGTGTAGGTAGTGTTTTTTAGTAAGGAGTCATTAAGGCGCCAGTGGCACGTGCGAGGTGGGTTGGGTCGGGAGGAGAGGGTAAGTGTGACGGGCATGGTCTGACCATGAAATGGGTCCAATAGTGACCTCTTGAAGCATTTTCAGAATTACCGAAAAAATAGTCTATCCTAGTATGTATTTTATGGGGGGGGGGGGGGGAGTAAAAGGTAAACATTCAACTTGTAGGATTGTCAATCCTCCAGAGGTCAAAGGGCAGATTTACGAACCATGCTGCGAAAGTCCTGCGCTAGGCGCAATGAGGGCTGGGAAGGCGCAGTGGGGGAGAGCAAAAGCCTGTCTGCAGACTTAGAGAAGACCATGTTAAAATCTCCTCTGATAATCCATGCGGCAGGGGGAAGCTTATGGAGTTCATTAAAAACCTTGCGTACAAACGGTAACTGAGTGGTGTTGGGGGCGTAAAGATTGCAAAGCACTATAGGGCGTTCCTGGAAAATACCTTCTAGAATGACGTAGTGACCGGCCGGGTCAATATGGGTGGCTGTTATGGAGATAGGGCAGGAGGACGAGAGTAGGATGGCAACCCCTGCTTTTCGGCGTGTTTGGTTAGCTAAATAGGCATGGGGATAATAGTGTTTGGCAAATTGAAAGGTCCCCGTCTGGTCAAAGTGGGTCTCCTGTAGAAAAGCAACGTCTGCACGCAAGTTGCGTAGTTCACGGAGGACTAGGCGTCTTTTCGTGTTGGACCCCGACCCCTTAACATTTAAAGTGACTATTTTAGCCATGTGGGGGACTATAGGGAGTATACAGTTGAGTGGAAGAGGGTTGACTCACCGTCCGGTTATGCAGGTAACGAACGGTAATACAAGCCAACAGTCAATAAGTAGAGCAGAGTCCGGGCCGTTCCTGCTTGGAGGGTCAGAAGCTTGCTAGAAAAAATGACTGATGGGGAACCAAGGGAAATTGGGGTGGAGACAATCGGGAAGTCAGGGGTTGACACAGACACTACCAGACAAGACAAACCATTAAACTACAAAGATGAAAGTCGGTTGTGAAGAAAAATCAGACCAATGTTATAAAAAGGAAGGAAAGGTCTGACATGGGACCAATTCTGCTGAGTTCCAGTCAGCAGAACGGACTCACTGATCCCTAAAAAACAAAAGAGAAAAAGGGAGGTCCGAAGTAGTCACGTCCCAAAGAGGGTCAGAAAAAACCTAGTGGAACCCAATAGATTAGAAACACTACGGAATAACTAGCCATCGTAACTGTGCTAAAATAGGCACTGTGTATTGCCATCATTGTCCTAACAACAACCATGACAAACAATAATGAAGGTGGACCCCCGAGCAGGCGATTAAACTGTAAGACCAGGAGGAATCGGAGGACAGCACATCAAGTCTGTAAGAGGTCAGCGGTGAGGGTGCAGGTTTTCATTCATTGATGTGGGCCGCAACCCTCGTGGAGAAGAGGATGTTTCATCCGGAGCATCAGCTGGTATCTTGGGTGAGGGCAGGCGTCTACGTTTGGAGTTCCCTGGGGTTTGCCAGGTCAGCGGTGGAGGTACAGAGATTGCAGGGATCTCCCAGTCCATTAGGTCTGGAGTTGGTAAGTCCAGGGCAGCGCAAAAGAAATCTAGATCCTCATAGGAGCGGAGGTAAATAGGGAGTCCATTTTTCTGGACAATCAAGGCAAAAGGGAACCCCCAGCGATATGAAATTTGGCAGGACCGAAGAGTGTCCAGTAGTGGGTGTAGGTGTCTGCGTTTCTGCAATGTAATCCAAGACAAGTCCTGGTATAGTTGACCGCGGGCCCCCTGGAAATCCAGACTATATGTATCTCGTACTTTCCCCATAATGGCCTCTTTCCTGATTAAAATCGTGTACACAACAAATAACGTCTCTAGGTTGTGGGGACGAACCTTTGGGCCGTAGGACTCTATGGACCCTGTCTAGCTTGGTGGTAAAGGACAGGGGGTCCCCATAATTTGATTAAAGAGGGCGTCCAGGGTTTACTGTAGATTTTCGTTGTCCTGGGTCTGGGAGACCTCTGATTCTGATGTTGTTTCTCCTTCCGTGGATGTCCAGGTCTTCCAGGTGTCTTTGAATTTAGCGGAATTCCACCACATGGGTGCTGACTGAGGTGTAGAGTTGAGAGACAGTCGCCCGTGTAAGAGTGTGGGCTTTTTCTAGAGTCTCTACCTGGTTAGTTATAGAGAGCAAGTCATGTCGCACAGCAGAGATTTCAGAGCGACATGTAGCAGTGACTTCAGTGACCAGGACTTGAAAGTCTTTCTTAGTAGGCAGTTGAGAGAAGATAGGGGCCCACTCTGAAGGCGTTGATGGTCTAGTGGGAGAACCATGTTCAGAGCCAGGATCTTGGCTAGGGGAGCAGGCTGACGTGGGAGCAGCATGTTGGCAGCATGACCAGGTCCCTCACTCCGGTCTTGAGGAGCCTGAGGGGATTGCTGTATGGCAGGTCCAGTAATGTAGCGCTCCAGAGGAGTATTGTGCTCCAGCGTTTGCAGGAGGGATTGGTCCGGGTCCTGCTCAGTCTGCGCTCTGCTCTGGTGCTGAGGGAGCACGCTCTCCGGCAGCAGGGCGGGAGGAGAAGATGGCGGCGGCGACGTGGAAGCAGCACGGGAAGGCCGCAGCACATAGTCCCGGAGGGTGCCGCGCTGCTGTATGTCACCGGTGAGGAGGGTGCCCTGGGGAGGCTTTTTGGGCATTCTCCCCCAAATGAGGCTCGGGGTCCCTTCTTTAAGCAGCACAGCTGCAGAGCTCAGCTCTTAAGCGTCCTCTGCCATCGGGTGCTAGGCCACGCCCCCATTCTTGGCATTTGTTTATCCTCAAGCCCAGATGGTTGGGACCACTATTGGGTGCACAGTTACTTTGTGTGGAATGTGTTTGTGAGTAATATGTTAGAAATTTCTGGCTGCGATTTTAGTGTTTGCTGGAGACTTTCATGACAACGAAGTGTTCTTACCCCATTATACATTAATTCAGATTTTTGTCTGTTTCGAAATATCAAAAAACCTGTTTAATGTTAAGTCCCCTTGACAGCAAATCTGTAAGCAAGCAGTTGGAATAGATTGTACAGGCTTCCAAATGGACCTTCTTTTGGAATGGTTTATTATTGTAGTGGAGTAATACATTAGTACGGACACTGTCAGTTTCCTCACCTGGAGCAGAACCAGTCATTGAAATTCAAGGCGGGTTAGTTCACTAAAAAATAAACATGCACAAGGAATTAACCAGAGCAGTCACGCTTCTATAGAGTCCTGCATTTTGAAATTTACAAGCTGTTTCCTTTTAATTTTGATGTATACATTTGATGGCTAAACCCATTGGCAGCATGTTGGAACTCCATGTTCACCCTTTTCCTGTGGTGGGTGCAGTGGTTGCAGTGAAGCTTGTACAGACATCAGTGATGCCTGTACAAGCAATTTAA
This sequence comes from Rhinella marina, assembly GCA_900303285.1. Taxonomy (NCBI): domain Eukaryota; kingdom Metazoa; phylum Chordata; class Amphibia; order Anura; family Bufonidae; genus Rhinella; species Rhinella marina. The sequence continues at coordinate 7,597 of ONZH01023497.1, read as the reverse complement.
CGCTTTGCAAGGAGTCTAATAAACTAAAGCTCCTTACTTGCAGCCAATGGTAGGTGGCACTGGTGGGTGTTAGTGTGATTGTTTTCACTAAGGATGCTAGAGGATTTTACGGGGCACCACACCACTGTGAGAGAGTTGTGGATGGGGACATGTTGGTGCCATCTTTATCCACATGACTAGTTGGTTAAGTAGCCTTGTAAATATGCCTTAGTCACTGCCAATGACAAGGTGATCTAAGTAAGAGGACAACAGTAGTGCATGGTGGGGTTAAGATCCTGTGTGAGGTGAATTCACAGCAGCCAGGTATAGCCAAGTGGTAAATGAAAAATTTGGGTACACTATACTGGACTGTACATAATCCAGTATAAGTTCAATATAGTGTTTCGGACTGGCTGCTGCACTGTGTGTGCATTTACCATACCCAGGGTCTCCTTAAGAACCCTTTACACAGGTCGATAGAGCAGTAGATTGTCGGGAACGAAGCGTTCCTTCTCAGCAATCGCCTGCTCGCTGGTGGAGGTAACATAGCTTGTAAGACCGAAAAAAGACATCTGTCCATCCAGTTCGGCCTGTTTTCCTACAAGTTAATCCAGAGGAAGGCAAAAAAACCCCTGTGATGTAGAAGCCAATTTTCCCCACTTTAGGGGAAAAAAATTCCATCCCGACTCCAATCAGGCAATCAGAATTACTCCCTGGATCAACGACCCATCTCTAGTAACTATAACCTGTAATATTACACTCCAGAAATACATCCAGGCCCCTCTTGAACTCTTTTAGTGAACTTACCATCACCACCTCCTCAGGCAGAGAGTTCCATAGTCTCACTGCTCTTACCGTAAAGAATCCTCTTCTATGTTTGTGTACAAACCTTCTTTCCTCCAGACGCAGAGGATGTCCCCTCGTCACAGTCCTGTGGATAAATAGATCATGGGAGAGATCTCTGTACTGACCCCTGATATATTTATACATAGTTATTAGATCTCCCCTCAGTCGTCTTTTTTTCTAAAGGGAATAACCCTAATTTTGATAATCTTTCTGGGTACTGTAGTCCACCCATTCCACCTATGACTTTAGTTGCCCTCCTCTGAACCCTCTCCAGCTCTGCTATGTCTGCCTTGTTCACAGGAGCCCAGAACTGTACACAGTACTCCATGTGTGGTCTGACTAGTGATTTGTAAAGTGGCAGGACTATGTTCTCATCACGGGCATCTGTGCCTCTTTTGATGCAACCCATTATCTTATTGGCCTTGGCAGCAGCTGTCTGACACTGGTTTCTACAGCTTAGTTTGCTGTTCACTAAAATTCCTAGGTCCTTTTCCATGTCAGTTACCCAAATTTTACCATTTAGTGTGTACTGGTGACTTGCATTATTCCTTCCCATATGCATAACCTTACATTTGTCAGTGTTATACCTCATCTGCCACTTCTCTGCCCAAGCCTCCAGTCTATCCAGATCCATCTGTAGCAGTGTACTGTCCTCTTCTGTGTTAATTACTTTACACAGTTTAGTGTCATCTGCAAAAATTGATATTTTACTGTGCAAGCCTTCTACAAGATCATTAATAAATATATTGAAGAGAATAGGGCCCAATACTGACCCCTGTGGTACCCCACTAGTTACAGTGACCCAATCTGAATATGTGCCGCTAATAACCACCCTCTGTTTTCTATCACTGAGCCAGTAACTTACCCACATACAGACATTTTCTCCCAGGCCAAGCATTCTCATTTTATATACTAACCTTTCATGTGGTACAGTGTCAAATGCTTTGGAGAAGTCCAGATATACGACATCCATTGATTCGCCGTGGTCCAGTCTACAACTTACCTCCTCATAGAAACTGATGAAATTGGTTTGACATGACCGATTCCCTCATGAAGCCATGCAGCAATCTTTTCCATGTTATAGGAAGGCATAACTAATGCCATTGCTCAAACGATCGGATTACCTAATCGGCAGTACATTTACACCGCCAGATAATTGCTAATGAGCTTTCCCATGAATGCTTGTTAGTGATTATCTTTCGGATTCTCAGCCCGTGTAAAAGGCCCTTTAGTCTCGGCACCAGTGGCTAATGAAGAGTAAACAGTGGTAGGTGCAGGGTTTCAGACCCCACCCAACTGACATTAATGACCTGTCTTAAAGGGAACCTGTCATCTCCGAAACACCCCCTGAACTAGAGTAAGCATTGTATAGTGTAAATGATGCTGAATCCGAATATGTAAGTTTTATCTTCATACTCCCTTCTATTCTGACGCTGTGCTCCCACAAACCTGCAGTAAAATGCACTCAGTGGACTCTTCTTTGAGTCCTCTCCGTTATGTGAGTGAGCACTGGAGTCCAGTGAGTGCATTTTACTGTAGGTTTGTGGGAGCATAGCGTCGGAATGGAAGTGAGTATGAAGATAAAACTTACATATTCGGATTCAGCATCACTTACACTATACACTGCTTACTCTAGTTCAGGGGGTGTTTTGGAGATGACCGGTTCCCTTTAAGGACATGTCATCAAGGTCTAGAGCCAGGACTACCCCCTTTAACATCTCAAGTAGGGTTGCACCGGGTATCGAATTCTCAATACCCAGTCGATACTTTTGTCCTGGCTGCTACCGATACTAGGCTGTGCTACTGCGCAGCCTAGTATCAGAGAACAGCGCGCTCCATGTTCCCTCAGCAGCACAGGGGAGAAGGAAGCTCTCCCTCCCCCTGTGCTGCTGCTGCCTCCAATGAGAGGAGGGGGCCGGAGAAGGTGAGGGGCTGTGGCCACTACGCCACCAATGAACATTACTACTATTATTTAATGCGGGTGCCGGCGGCAGAATCACATAGCTGGCACCCAACCTGTAAGAAAGGGAGCTGCGATCAGCGGTAGTTAACCCCTCAGGTGCGGCACCTGAGGGGTTAACTGCAGCGTATCGCGGCTCCCTGTCATTGTTGCCGGCTATGTGATTCTGTCACCGGCACCGCTCCTGCACTTGTATTAAATGATAGTAAAGTGCGCGTCCCCCCAACTCCCGAGTATTAAATCATTGGTGGCGCAGTGCGCCCACCCCCCAATCCCCCAGCATAATAAACATTGGTGACAGTGGCCACAGGCGTCCCCCCCCCCCCCCCCTTCACCTCTTCATTGGTGGTGCAGTGGTAGATTCCGATCGGAGCCCCAGCAGTGTAATCGTGGGGCTCCGATCGGTTACCATGGCAACAGGACACTACTAAAGCCCTGGCTGCCATGGTAAGCTCCCTGCTGCTGTGTGCACAGAGCAAAACAGGGCAGCAGGGAGAGTGTAAGTCCTATGCACCCTAATAGAGCTCTCTTATGGTGCATAGGACAAGGGTTCTAGCCCCTGAGGCTAATAGGAAATAAAAAGTAAAAAAAAAAAAGCCGATTAAATAAAAACTGCATGATTTGCCATTTTTTAGTCACCTTGTTCCCCCCCCAAAAAATAGGATAGGACTGTTCTATTATGGGCTGGACGTTTTATAAAATGCGGAATGCACGCTGCTTTTTTAGGTGTCTTTTTATTTTTTCGCATGGTATCGAGTATCGCAATACTTTTTTGTGGTATCGAAACCGAATCAAAATTTTGGTATCGTGACAGCCCTAATCTCAAGTGCCCTGCACTTCAGTGGTGCTGCTGTGGTTTATCCTGTTCCCAGTCCACTCTTCATGTATGGCTGACATATTCTCAGACTAGACTATGCATGGTGTGCTTTAGTAGTCTCACTCCCTCTTGCTCTGGGGTCAAGAAACCTGCAGAGGATAGACATGGTGCTAATGTTTTCATTGCTGGTTCATCCAAGAGTGAGGAGAACAGCAGTGATAGAAAGCTCAGAAATGCTAAAGTATATGTAAAGTATTTTGAAAGACTTATTTTAGCATTTTGGACAGTTTATATTTTTCTCTGTAAATAGAAACTTACTGTATACCCTTTACCTTGACCTCAGTAATACAGTTGTATGCAGTAGTCTCCCTCTAGTGGAGGCTGCAGGCAGCCAAGATGTTTCATCTCAATGCCTACGCTGGGAATTTGAAGCAGTTTATTATAAAGACTGTTTTGAAGAAATTGAGGCACATAAATAAATTGGGCCAAAACATTTACAGAACAGTTATAGAAATTGTTCTACTCCTTTAGGTATCGACTTGTATCTTGTTCAATAGCAACATTCTTTTTTCCTTCTAACTTTTCATTGCTTTTTTTTGTAATTCTTCTGTGGTGTAACGTTACTTGTAACACTAATTAATACTTCATTCTGGTAAATATTATGAAATGTGAATATAGAGTAGGAATCTTGCTTGATTTAAATGACTATTTTCTCATCTTGATGAAAGGAGATATTGGTAACCAGGCCTAATCCTCCTGTATTCCTTCTCATGTGAGCCTTTTGCAAAAGCCTAATCCTTCATTTCAGATCAAAGCAGTTGATATTGGCAACTACGCTTTAAATGTAGCATTTGGAGTGTACAATGTTGGATCACATTGCAGAAGATCTAATAAGTAGAGGTTTTGGTTAAGAGCGGGTCTTTAAGATCAGCCAAGATGGTACTTGCTGCCAATCCATACTTAAGACATTTCTTGGAGAGGTGAGTTTGACAAAGGAATTGTCTTTAAGGTTAAATTAGTAAATGGTTTAATTATTTGCTGACACTGCAATGTCAAGTAGATCATAACATACACATGACACTGCAGTAACTATAAGGCCTTATTCACTGATCAGTGTTTGGTCAGTGATTTCCATCAGTTATTGTGAGCAAAAACACAGAACAGGTGCAAATCTTTCCATTACACCTAAGCGCTGCATAGGCTGTACTCCTGGTTTTGGCTCTGATGGTAATCACTGATGGAAAAACTTACTGTGTGAACAAGGCCTAATACTACATTTTCAAGAACAGAAACTTAAAGCGCGTGTCGCCAATTTTGTACCAAAAAATTAAACTATGTGTTTAAAAATGTACAAACCATGATGTCTATCAAAAAAAGAGCCTGTTCTGTATATATTTTTTTTTTTTATTTTCAAGCTAGGGCTTTGATCTGTGATCTGAAGAGGTTAGCAACCTTCGCCACTCCAGATGTTGTGAAACTGCAACTCCCAGCATTCACACTTGCTCAACTGTTCTCAGAAACCACACAGAAGAGAATGGAGCATGCTGGGAGTTGTAGTTTCACAACAGCTGGAGTACTGAAGATTGCTGACCCCTTGATATATTAGTTAGTAACAGGAACACAACCGAGTGTTTTCACACTTGCCATTTCCCTGATAATCATCTTCTCATTGGCAATTTAGTTGTTTTTTCATAATGAATTTATTCCTAATCGTTATATCCATTTTATAATAGAACTCATGCCTTGTGTTGCCTTCCAGCTGAGAAGATGCTTATAGACATAGAGCTGTTCTAACAAGTACTGCTGGGAGCATATTTAGAGTTCTAGTAAGTGGTAGAAGATGCCCTCTTGAGGGTATTCAGTTATGAGTAGGACAGTGATGTCATAGAAGCATTACACTAGGGCTGGGCGATTACGACATACCTGAAAATCGAGATTGTCAGGATGGGTCATCAATATCTGGTCGGCGTTGGTCTGACACCCCCCTGATCAGCTGTTTGAAGATTAGGCAGTGCTCCATGAGAGTGCTGCTTCTTGTTCATCACACTACATGTTTTCTCCCTTGCGGTGGCGGTATAGTGTAATTACAAGTACCCGCTGTATTGAACTAAATGGAGTGAGTACTTATAATTACACCAGTTTCTGAGACAGCAGGCAGTGTAATGAAGAGGAAGCCGCCACCTCTTCAAACCACTGATTGTGGGGGTGGTGGGTGTCGGACCCCCGCAGATCAGATATTGATGACCTATTGTGATAGGTCATAAATATAAATGGCAGGACAACACCTTTCATACAGAACTTTTTGTTGTGGTATTCTGCTATAAATGGAACAAAAATGTGCCCCAGTTGCAGGAGGAATACAGCCTCCTTAGCCTCATAGCATAGCTGATCGGGGGCTGGCAAGCCCTAACAGGTACTGCAGATACCACCCAACTATGACATGATTGGCTGGAACAGTACTTCACAAGGAGTATTCCAAAATGTATCAATTTTTGGTATTGTAATGTGTTTTGAGGCTGTACCATCTGTTCGTCAGACAATTCATGTTGAATTATTCAACAAAAGGACTGGTATAGCCCTGAAATGTGTTCCAGTATCAACAATAAACGGTGAATTTTGGAATGGTCCACAAAAAAAAAAAAATCATTCATGATGCTAAGCTAGATTCAATTTTTCTCCCTCCAAACCACATATGTGGCCCTACAGTGCTACTTTACTCAAATACTAGTCTCTGAAATGGTGCACCTTTTGAATTTTGGAGCCTCCATTCTTAAAGAACCACCACCATCAGTAGAAAAGGCGTGGGGACGGCACTGCCGCAAACAGGTCCACACCAAGGCACATGTAACGGGGCTTCTAGGACAATCCAATAGACCTTCGTGGTGCTCTGTCCTATATACAGTCCATGTAATCGTCAATATAGAAAGTAGCAAATAAGGACGGCACTCACCAGTCTTCTTGAATCTTTAATACCTTTATTGTGAAGACACATAAATGAGGGTACAGAGGCAGATGCTTCACTGGCAGGCAAAACCTAAGGTAAGGTACCAAAATAAAGGTATGGAAGATTGAAGAAGACTGGTGAGTGCCGTCCTTATTTGCTACTTTCTATATTGAGGATTCCATTTTTATAGAACGTTTGTCAGGCACTACTTAAGGTTTACGGAAGCCCTGTGGTGCCAAAACATTAGAAACATCTAGAGATGAGTGAGCATACTCGTCCGAGCTTGGTGCTCGTTCGAGTATTAGGGTACTCGTAAGTGCTCGCTGCTCGAACGAGTATCTCGCCATGCTTGAGGAAATGGCAACTTCCGCATCGTGCTTTTTTGGCGCCTATAAACTCAGCCAATCACGAGCTAGGAGACTCTGCGTACACCCAGCATCATGTGGGGCCCTTACATGTCGATAGCAGGGGTTGGCTGGCCTGATCAGGTGACCCTGGAATATAATACCGACTGGCCGTGGTGCTCGGCTCAGATGCTGTCTGGATGTCGTTAGGGATAGAGCTGCTGCGTTTCAGGGAGAGTGTTAGGGCCTGCATTTAGTTCTCTGTTAGGCAGGAATCACCCACAAAGAACCCAACAGCCCTTCTAAGGGCTATAAGACATTTTTTTTTTTTTTTGTCTCCTGGCTTGACTGGCTGGCTGGCACTAGTAGTGCAGCTATCGCCATATAAAACCCCCTCTTTTTTTTTTTTATGTTATAATATAATCCATTTCACACAGCAGTGTGGAACCATTCTGTCTGTCACAGTTCAGTACACTCAGTCCAATCCGTATTTTCTGTCCAGGTGACACTTTCTGTACGTCACTTAATACAACCAAGTCTTTTGCTGCCTGTCACGTATATAGCTTGATCCCAAAAATCTCTGTGCGACATTTGTCTGGGTCGCAGTCTAAATAGCCACCGTCAGTAGGGTGTCAGTTAGCTCTACGATAGTTTCTGCACGTCACGTTCCAAAAAAAAACAAAACTACAAAAAAAATACATAAAAAA